>LPNX010145931.1:500639-669238 GCA_001517045.1 Pseudotsuga menziesii
TATTATAGGTCCTAGGGCAAGAAAACCAGGCTCTGATACCAAATGTAAGGCCTTGATGGGTGTTACGAATTTTTTTATTAAAAACAAAAACAACATTTCATAATTAACTAGTAAATTTCATTGAGCAAGAAGATTTAACACATAATATATCATCACAACGATTTAATCAAGCAAAGAAGAAAATATACTTGGGATTCAATGAATTGGTGAAAGATTTACCTCTAAAACACCTCTAGCAATGCAAGAAAATGTGTGGGAGATGAATCTCCACCCAACAAACCCCTCAATGAGACAGTGAGAGCCCTTGAGCCCCCAACTAATAAACCATAGTCATATCTGATGTGAATATATATATATAATCTTGTTATGGTTTATTGGTTTGGGGACAAGGGGATATCAATGTCACACTAAAGGGTTGATTGTGTGGATAGTCGTCCACTACACATTGTTTCCCCACATTGTTAGAGGTGATCTATAGGTAAATATTTCAACAATCATTGAATTCCATGTATGTTTTCTCCTTTGCTGAATATGGTCCATAGGTCCTAGGGTTAGAAAACCTAGTCTCTAATACTAAATGTAAGACATCGATGGGCCTTAAAGACAAAATTGATTAAAAATAAGAAAACAATATTTCAAAATTAACTAAAATTAGTTTCATTGAGTAAGTAGATCTAACACATAATATATCATCACAACAATTTAATCGAGCAAAGGAGAAAACATACATGAGATTGAATAAATTGTTGAAATATTTACTTCTAGATCACCTCTAGCAATGCGGAAAAACAACATGTGGGGGAAAACTCTCTATCCAACTCCAACCAACCTCTTAGTCCAGATGTACATTCACATCAAATATGGTTATGGTTTATTGGTTATATATATATATATATATATATATGTACACATTCTAGTCTAGATCTATTTTTACATCAGATCAGGCTACGACTTATTGGTTGGGGGCTCAAGGACTTCCAATGTCTCATTGAGGGGTTGGTTGGGTGGAGAGTCATCCCCTACACGTTTTCTTGCATTGCTAGAGGTGATATAAAGGTAAATTTTTCAACAATTCATTGGATCACATGTGTGTTTTCTCCTTTGTTCGATTATATTGTTTTGATGATATATTATGTGTTAGATCTACTTGCTCAATAAAATTTAGTTCAGTTAATTTTGAAATAATTTTTTTTTTGAAAAAAAATTTCTGAAAGCACATCAAGTCCTTACATTTGGTATCAGAGCCTAGGTTCCCTAACCCTAGTACCTATGGACCCTATTCATATTTAAGATCCATCGAGGCCTTACATTTGGTATCAGAGCCTAGGTTTTCTAACCATAGGACCTATGGACCTTGTTCTTATTTATGGATCCATAAATATGAATAAGGTCCATAAGTCCTAGGGTTAGAAAACCTAGGAACTTATAACAAATGTAAGGCCTAGATGAGCCATAAATATGAATAAGGTCCATAGGTCCTCTGGTTATAAAACCTAGGGTTCCTATGGCGCATCAAATCCTTCCATTTGGTATCAGAGCCTAGGTTTCCTAACCCTAGGACCTATGGACCCTATTCATATTTAAGGCCCATTGAGTCCTTACATTTGGTATGAGAGCTTAGGTTTTCTAACCATAGTACCTATGGACCTTATTCATATTTATGGATCCATAAATATGAATAGAGTCCTTAGGTACTAAGGTTAGAAAACCTGGGCTCTAATACCATATGTGAGGCCTTGATGGACCATAAATATGAATAAGATCCATAGGTCCTATGGTTATAAAACCTAGGCTTTGAGACCAAATGTAAGGCCTCGATGGGCCTTAAGGACATAATTTTTTGAAAACAAAAACCAATATTTCATAATTAACTAAAATAAATTTCATTAAGCAAGTAGATGTAACACAATATATCATCACAACAATATAATTGAGCAAAGGAGAAAGCATGTTTGGGATTCAATGACTTGTTGAAAAATTTACATCTAGATCATCTCTAACAATGTGGGAAAACAACATGTAAGGGATGACTATCCACCCAACCAACCCCTCAGTGAGACACTAAGAGCCCCCGAGCCCCAACCAATAAACCACAACCATATTTGTTCTCTTCCCTTTGATAACCATAACCACACCTGTCTTCTTTCTAAGCTAAGAAGAATTAATGCACTTCTCCTCCAATTCTCATTTTTATAGGTTTTTCTCATTTTCTTTGGAATTTGAATCTAGTATATTTATTAATTTAGTAAAGAATTTGTTTATTTGTTTATTTATATATTATAAATTTTATTAGTCATAGTTATCCTATTCACGGTGATAAGTCTTTCATTTCATTTCATTTATTGATTTATTAATATTTAATTTAATTTTTTTATTTATTTATAATTAATTTAATAGTAATTTTTGGGTTGTTACATACTTCTTACAATATACTTATGTAGTAGATCTAATACGCTCAAGCATCACACAATATGCACTAATTAACTAATAATATTGCATAGGTGAAAGCTACTAGTGTGGCCAATACTTGTAATTCGCAGTTTTGTACTAATAACTTATATTACTATGTGCTCTTGATTATCCTTATGAGATGCGTAATATCAGTTCATACAATTATGCATCATGCAATTATGTATTAATCAATTCAAATGATTAGGTATCATGATTATTTTTATATGTGGTTTACTTTCTCCCTTACATGCCCTCTCCCTGAGAGTCATGCCATTCGATCAACTTACATAACCGTCAACATTAAAATTCGGATGGACCTGCTCACCATGTCTGACACAAAACTTCATCCACAACTTTCTCTGGAATCCAACCCTAAGCATCGGAAGTAATGGAGGATAGGGAGGAAGCCCATTCTTAGTGAAAGAAAATAAAAACATAATCTAAAGATAGAAACCAAAGGTAAGGCTCATGTTAGTCCTAGGACTTTCATACAAGTTTTTTATTCTTTCCCTTTTGTGAGTCTAGGAAACAAATGTTGAGTCCATCTTGATGATTGGATTTTTTATCTTTGAGTAATTATGGTTTGATTGCAATGCATTTTTATTTTAATAGATGGTTAGCCTTGTATCTTATATCTTTTTATCTCCTAGCATGATATTTCTTTAACAGTTTATGTAGGTATTTGAATAGTTTACAGGTCAAGTTTCAAGTGTTGTGATGAAAAAATGGATTCCATAAGCATTTTGTATACTCTTTTCTTCTTAAATTGATGTCAGAAGATTTTAAGTGCTGGCAGTAAAATTTAGAACTTTTCTTATTGAGCACACAATTGGAAAATTTGGAGATTGTGATGGATGAGTCTACGTTCACCCTAAATTAATGATTATAAATCGTGCTTTTAAAAATATAATGTTATTATATGGATATGCAACATATCGCATATATCATCTTCATTACTTGATGTGACATCCTCCTAACTTATATTATTATGGTATTTGTTCTCATTTGATCATTTCCTGATTGGCTATGAGATCATAGGTGGTTGGCCAGTTTTCCATGCAAAATTTTCCAGTTCATTTTCACAGTCACAGAAATAGCTTCTCATTGAACCCTGTTTGGCAATGGTGATATTATGTTTCATTCCCCTAGTTTAGCGTTCTACATTATAATTTTATCCTATAAACCTTATCCTACGTTGTATTTTTTATCCTACATATTCATTATCCTAAGGTATCCTAGGTTATTCATTATCCTAACTTTATTCTCTATTTATTTTTTATAACCATCTCACGCACACACACACATATTAAGGCATGGTTTCAAATTCTGAATTTAAGTTTGACTTTTGGTATTAATATGTTTTATATTCAAACATTCATTATATAGGAAAGTACTTCAAGAGTACTAAGTACATATCTATTATATTTAAAAGCAATTTATGAGTACTTTTTCTATTGAGTATGGTTAACTATGGGTTTTCATTGACTATTTAGAATTAGATGAGTAAGCATATTTGACTCGAGCAATGCCACCTCAACTATAAGGGATGATGTCATTTTTTAAAATATGATCGATTCTTTTAAAGTTGATTTTGATAGTATATTTTTTGTTTTGAGGTCCATTTTAGACCTCAAAATTATCATAATGATATTCAATGGGAAAATACTCCAAATTAATAACACCATCTGCAACCATGTCTTGAGTGTAATGGTATCATGGTCATCAATATGCTTGGTTTTGGAGTGGTACACTAGACTATGTGCAAGTTGAATAGGACTTTAATTGTCGCATATCAACTTAGTAGGTCTATTATGAACTAGTTCAATATCAGCATGGACGTTTTGGATCCACATAACTTCTTTATTTGCTTCTGTAGCTTCCCTATACTCTACTTCACAATAAGAAAGAGGGTGTTGTCAATGTCTTTTGGGACCAAGAAAGTGGACTCAAACCAAGCTGAAACACTTATCTTGCAATACATCATTTGTCAATAATAGCTCTAATCCAATCAAAATCAATATAACCAAGAAGTGATACAAAAGCATTGTGAGAATAGAAAACACCATAATTGAGAGTTCCTTGAAGATATTTAAGAATCCTTTTAGCTACTTTCTAATGGTTTTCATGATACTTTTGCATGAACCTCAAAACCATACTCACAACAAAGTAAATATCAATCTTGCTATGACTCAAATAAATCAAATAAACATAAATATATAAATAATCAATTAATAACAATTAAAACAATAATAATAAATAAATAATGAAGTGACATGACCTAAGGAAAGGTCATGACCTATTATCCATGGTGACCAATCAATGAATATTTAAGTACATTGTCCCATGGCATTGTATCATCTCTTATTCATTATACAATTTAATATGTATACTTGTTCTTTATGGATTGTGAATGTTGTGCTTCTTAAAATGGATATTCAATAACTAAACTATGTTCATAATTGAGAAATGAATTCTATTTGTTTCGTTTGGTATCAAAGCTTCATTTTTTATCTAATGTATAGAGAAACATTTTTCTATTAGAGTTTCTATGTTTGCAAGTCATTGACTACATTATGGCTTTTAGCCACAAATTTACCAGAGTTTCTTTGTCTAGGTCCTTGACTACATGCAAGCTATTGTCCATTCTAAATTCTAAATTCCATAGGAAGAAAAATCTTTCCACTGCAAATTCAAAATTTGAAGAAAAAATCCACTGTCGAACCTAAAAACAAAATATTGATTGTACTAGAACTACTCAATTTCAGAAAATAAATGTAAAGAAGTAATGCCATATGAATAACACTTTTCAAAGAGAGAATCAACAAAAATCATCCAAAATCTCTATGGAATAAAAAAGAGGTTGCTTGATGCAGCTGCAAAACCCTGCAACACAGCTAGAAACTACACAGTTTTTCTCTGTCTTCATAATACATAGAAAAACTCATACATTTATGGAGTAATAGAAGTTCAAATGCTGTTTTATTAAATTGTGGAATAGAAGAATCACAATACAATCATTGAAATACTAGAGAAAACTAATCCTTTCTCTTCCATTAATCACATACTGTTACATCCACCTGTAGATTAACATCTCGATTAGCTTTGATGCTGAATTGATTGACTATGTACTCTGAGTAAGTCATTGCTTCCTCCAAGAAACTGGTGTTCCCCCCACCTCTATTCTCCTCAGTCTCTTTTCCATTCCCAAGTGTTTCTCCAAACTTGTGACCTTTCTTTATCCTTCCCTCTTGAACCCCTAACTGTCGAACAATGGATCTGAAGAAATTCAATGACATTAATATGGAATTTTCCATTTCCACATTAAGTCAAACACTAACTAGGTTTTATGATTAAAAAATTACTTCTTGAATTTGAAATATAAACCACCATAATCAAGAACTTCCCAATACTGAAGAAATCATTCACACATGAATACACAGAAATTTTGGTCAAAGACCGGGAAAAACCCAAACTCTTGGGGAAAACCCTAGAAAGAGAAAATTTCCATTAAAGAAGAATATTCAGAAAATTTTCCAACAACATAGGAAAATTATTTATTCATCCAAACTGAAACAAAAGCAGGTACCTCGATTTCTGTGCAAATAACCTACTATATGGTATGTTGTACGACCTCACACGTGTATGTACGGAATTGTACTTTCTTCCACATGTACCAGTATGGATTGTACTTTTTGCATTAAATGTTGCCTCGAGAATCATGCAACATCAACAATAAATGATGTACAGCCTGTCGGTATGCTATATGGTTTTCTTCCTCAGGATTCGTGCTTGTACGGAACTGTCATACTGCATTAAATGTTGTACATATTTTTCCTCAATATGTTTGTTGTTGCTTTCCTTGGGAAATGTGTCAATATTCTAGGGAATTTATTCTTTCTTCTCACTCTTCTTCTCTCTCTCTCTCCTCATTGACGGTGTCTTTAATTTGTCCTTTCACCCTAGTTTTATACTTTAAAAAAATGTAACTACCCATCTAACCACCTAATCTATGGTTGAGATGCATTTACAAAATCTAGTGCCATCATTTAATGCACCCTCATTTAATTATTAAATAACTTTTTAAATGAGACCCATACAATAAAGTACAAAACATCATTTTATTTATATATAACTCAACTTTATACATAAATACACAAGGGACAAATTCTTATGTCCTCTTTATCACACCACACCAAAACTATAAAGGGGACCTTCAAAGTTAACTTTCTAACACTCCCTCTTAACGAGGATGGTCACCAGCACTATCTCCATCTTAGACTCCTGCTCTAGAATCAATATCAAAAACAGATGCTCTACTCTATACCGGAACTATGAAGCCTAAGACTTGACCTGAGCCTCATCCAACTGCTCGTATGTACCATCATTGGATTGGCTAAGCTTCCTGCCAGTGCTTTGGAGAGAATCACTCTCCTCTTCATAACCATATCCATCAGATGCAACATCATCCTCATTCTTTGACTCTGATAGCTACCCTCCTGCTCCTGCTCCTGGTCGTACTATATGCCCTCTCAGGACATAGAGTCTGTCCCTGCGATCTCCCAATAAAATAGTGATCCCAATTAGATCATCTCTCCGATACAAGAAGACATGGCTAGACCTTACCATCATTCCATAGCCTTCATCGTCAAAGGGTGATACTGAGAGTTTGTTGACTCTCATCCCAGGTACAAACAATACCCTGTGTATTTCCAGGATCTCACCGAGGTCTAGTTGAAACTTGATTGTTCCAACCCCTCGTACAACTATATGAGGACTATCAATATCTATCTGGATGAAATGTATTGGCCCCAATGTTGTGATCATTTGAAAGAGATCAAAGAATCCAATCATATGTCTAGTTGCACCACTATCAACAACCCAGACATTCTCAAAGGTTGAACTTCCTACACTGGAATCAATTGAGACAAGACTCAAAACTCTTGCTCAAATTTCATAGCATAATATTCTACTACTCCAGATGCTACCATATCTCTTTCAATCTTCTCTTTCACATTATTTTTCTCGGGACATTTCGAAGAATAGTGTCCCATCTACCCATAATGGTAGCACCTAATATTACTGATGTCTTTCTTCTTCTTGTTTGTCTTTGCTGCAAGAGCTACATAATGCTCCACCTCTTCGTTGACTTGACTGCCCAGAGCTCCCTCTCGAATATCCTCTTGGGTAAAATAATCCCAATACTCAACCAGTCTGGAAGCTTCTCTCTACCAACAATACACTTGACAAAAACTTCCCATTTCTTGGTGAATCCCTTCAAGGCTATCCTCACCAATTCTGAATTTGAGACAGTTTCTCTTACTGCTGCTAACTCATCTTTGACTTTAGCCACTCAAGTTAGGTAAGAGGTTACACTTTCATCTTTGGTCATCTTTACGTTGTGCAACTTGTCCTTCAGTGCGATATTTCGGTTCTCATTCTTTTCTTCGAATAACTGCTTCAGGGTATCCCACATGTCATTAGCAGTCTTTTGCTCTGCCAAATGTGGAATAAGATGATCCTTTACCCCATCTATGATCACTCTTTGGGCTCTAGATTCTAGGGCTTCATGTTCTTCTAAATCATCCTTGTCAGTAGGATTTGTCACTTTGGTGTTAGCAAAGTTCCATATCTTCCATTCTTTGAGCATTGTAGTTATTCTGACTTTCCAAGGTAGATAGTTGGATATGCCATCCAACCTATCTTCATACCTAATGCTCATCATCTAGAAAAATTACAACAAACATTTTAAACTGGAAAGACAACACAACTCTTTTGTGATTCACAACTTTAAATACTACTTCAACCTCGCTCCAATACCATGAAGAAATAAAATGACACTAATATGGAAATTTTCATTTACACATTAAGTTAAACACTTGATTAACTAGGTTTTAAGATTAAAACATTACTTATTGAAATTGAAATATAAACCACCATAATCAAGAACTTCCTAGTACTGAAGCAATAATTCACACATGAATACATAGAAATTTTGGTCAAAGACCAGGCAAAACCCCAACTCTTGGGGAAAACCGTAGAAAGAGAAAATTCCCATTAAAGAAGAATAATCATAATTTTTTCCAACAACATTGAAAAATTATTTCTTCATCCCTTATTGACAAATTCATCAAAATTGAAACAACAACAAATACCTCGATTTCTGTGCAATGAAGAAATTCAATAACATTAATATGGGATTTTTCATTTACACATTAAGTCAAGCACTTGATTAACTAGGGTTTATGATTAAAAATTTACTTCTTGAATTTGAAATATAAACCACCATAATCAAGAAATTGCCAATACTAAAGCAATCATTCACACATGAATACATAGAAATTTTGGTCAAAGACTTGGAAAAACCCCAACTCCTGGGGAAAACCCTAGAAAAAGAAAATTTCCATTAAAGAAGAATACTCAGAAATTTTTCCAACAACACAGGAAAATTATTTCTTTATCCCTTACTCACAAATTCATTCAAACTGAAACAATATCAAATACCTCGATTTATGTGCAAATAGCCTATTGTACCGTTTGTTCTATGGCCTCACACGTGTCTGTATGGAACTGTACTTTCTGCCACACATTCTAGTATGAACTGTACTTTTTGCTTTAAATGTTTCATCAGGAACCATGCCATAACCAGCAATAAATGATGTACGGCCTATCAGTATGATGTACAGTCTACCTCCTCGAGATTTGTGCCCACACGTGCCTGTACAGAACTGTTAGACTACATTAAATGTTGTTGTACAGATTTTACCTCAATATTTGTGTTGCTTCTTTCCTTGGGAAATGTGCCAATCTTTTAGGGAATTTCTTCTTTCTTCTCACTCTTCTTCTCTCTCTCCTCATTGATGGTGTCTTTAATTTGTCCTTTCACCCTAGTTTTATACTTTAAAAAATGTAACTACCAATCTAACCACCTAATCTATGGTTGAGATGCATTTACAAAATCTAGGGAAATCATTTAATGCACCCTCATCTAAGAATTAACTCACTTTAATTATAAAATAACTTTTTAAATGAGACCCATACAATAAAGTACAAAACATCAT
The DNA here is from genome assembly GCA_001517045.1 of Pseudotsuga menziesii. Taxonomy (NCBI): domain Eukaryota; kingdom Viridiplantae; phylum Streptophyta; class Pinopsida; order Pinales; family Pinaceae; genus Pseudotsuga; species Pseudotsuga menziesii. The sequence continues at coordinate 510,149 of LPNX010145931.1, forward strand.
TTTATTTATATATAACTCAACTTTATACATAAATACACAAGGGACAAATTCTTATGTCCTCTTTGTCACACCGCACCAAAACTATAAAGAGGACCTTCAGAGTTAACTTTCTACCATAATCGTCATGGAAGTTCAACTACCCATCATTTCCTTCTTCCCCAAATTCATCTTCCCTTTCTTCCCAATGGTAATTTATCATTTGGCGCAAGTAATCCTATTGAAACAATTGACTGAGTTGGATTCAAGAATCGAGCCTTGAGTAGTGGCACAATAGAACTAACAACGTTGTTTGGAATCTTGAGTTGCTGCAACATGGAGTTGTAGCAGCACTGTTGTAACAACACACAACTGCTATAACATGGAGTTGTAGCAGCACAAAGTAACAACATAGTTGTAACAACAAGGTTCTAATGAAATGGACCAACAACCAAGGACTTGTACCCATCTGTATTCCTCTTAAATCGACTTAAACATAAATATAAATATTTTAGGTGATGTGAATTTCCCAAGCCTAAGGATGCTCCTATTGAAAAGGTAGCTCTGAAAGGTCCTCCCATGTTTTTGGTGTGGATGTGATGAGAGGACCATAAACTTTTGTCCTTATGTATTTATGTAACAAAGTGACGTTTATGTAAATAAAGTGAATGTGTTTTTATACTTTAGAAAAGTGGGTCACATGCATGCAAGAGATGGGATGTTTTTGTCAAATGCATTGTTGGCAGAGAGAAGCTTCCGGACTGGTCAAGACTTTGGGATGATTTCACCCAAGAGGATATTCGAGAGGGAGCTTTGGGTGGGCAAGTTAGTGAGGAGATTGAGCAAAATGTTGCACTTGCAGCCAAATCCAAGAACAAGAAGAAGAAAGATCTAAGTCAAATCGAATACTATAATTGTGGCCAGTTGGGACACTATGCCACAAAATGTCATGAGAAAAATATTTTGAAGACTAAAAAAGATGTGGCAACCTCTGCAGTTGTAGAAGCATTTGTCGCGAAGTTTGAGCAAGAGTTCTCTCTTGTTTCAATATATTCTAGTGTAGGGAGTTCTACTTTTGAGCATGTGTGGTTTGTTGACATATGACTGGAGTTTATGACTCTTTTCAGATGATCACAATGTTGGGGCCGGGACATTTTATTCAGATAGATGTTGATAGTCCCCAGATTGCTATCCAAGGAGTTGGAATTATCAGATTTCAACTAGATCTCGGAGAGATCCTGGAAATACATGGAGTATTATTTGTACCTGGGATGAGAGTGAAAAAATTCTCAGTTTCATCTTTTGAGGATAATGGGTATGGGATGATAATCAGGTTTGGTCATATCTTCCTATATTGGAGAGATGAGCTAGTTGGTACCACCATCTTATTGTGAGATCGCAAAGACAGATTATATTTCCCGAGAGGGCATGTTGTATGACCAGGAGCATGGGTAGGATGAGGATGGATATCAAAGTTAGAGGATGAGGATGATGTTGCATTTGATAGAGATGAGGAGAGTGACTCTCTCCTGAGAATTGGTAGAAGACTCAGCCGGTAAAGTGGCGGTGCAATGGAGTAGGTTGATGAGACTCAGGTCGAGTCTCAGGCTTCATAGTTTCAGTTCGAGATAGAGGATATGTTTTTGAGGATGATTCCAGAGAAGGAGGGAGTTGTTGGAGCTGTCAGAGATGGAGATAGTGTTGTTAACCTTCCTCGTTAGGAGGGAGTGTTGAAAAGTTAACTCTGAAAGGTCCTCCCATGTTTTTGGTGTGGGTGTGATGAGAGGACCATAATATTTTGTCCTCATGTATTTATGTAACAAAGTGGCGTTTATGTAAATAAAGTGAATGTGTTTTTATACTTTAGAAAAGTGGGTCACACTTAAATGTATTTGATAATTAAATTTTGTAATTATTAAAAAGTGAGATATATGATGTAGACCCTTGATTTTGTAATTTAATATCAACCCTAGATTAGGTAGTTGATAAAGGTCGTTACAAAAGTTAAGTATAAAACAAAGAGAGAGGACAAATGAAGATAACTCGCCATCAATGAGTAGAGAGAGAGAAAATAGAAAAGGTAAGCAAGAAGAGATACCCTAGAGTGGGCACAAATCCCAATGCAAGGAGGAGCATATAAATCGAGGTATCCTGCAATAATATGTACAACAGACTAAGCAGTCTATACAGGCACAAAAATCGAGGCAAGGTACAACAGACTGACAGGCCAACTGCATTTATTGTAGGAACTTTTGGCATGATTCCCAAGGTAGAATTTATTGCAGAAAAAGGTCAGTACGTACAACACATGTGTGGTAGAAAGTACATTCCATACAAGCATGTGTGGAGGCTATACAATAGACTGTTCAACAATTAATTGCATGGTTTTCGAGGTATTTTCTGTTGTTGGTTCAGTTTGGTAAATTTGTCAGAGAGGGTTGAAGAAATAATTTTCCTAAGCTGTTGGAAAATTTTCTGAGTATTCTTCTTTAAATAAAATTTTCTCTTTCTAGGGGTTTCCCCAAGTTCAGGCTTTTCCCGGTCATTAGACCAAAATTATTGTGTCCATCTGCTTAAAGATTGTTTCACTATTTGACAGAAATTTTTGAAGTACATTTCAACAGTGGAGTTTTACTTTCCAAAATTTTAAGTTAAAACCCTAGTTTCTGTAAATGTTTGATAGAATGTGTAAATGAACAAATTAATTTTATTAAGTCAAATTTTCTTCATGGTATCAGATCACAATTTAATAGAGTCATATTGAAAAAGAAGTTTAGCAGGTGTTCTTTGAAGTTTCAAAAAAGTGTTAGATTTGTCTTTAGTTAATTTTTGTCTTGTGAGTTGTTTTCTTCAGATGATGAGCATCAGGTATGTGGATCAATTGGATGGAATATCCAATTATATACCTTGGAAAGTATGGATAACTGCAGTGCTCAAGGAGTGGAAAATTTGGAGTTTTGCAAGCACCATGATGATGAAGCCCATTGATAAGGATGAGTTAGCAGAATTTGAATCCTTAGAAGCTAGAGCTCAGAGGGTGATCCTGGATGGGCTGAAGGATCATCTTATCCCTCATTTGGTAGAGAAGAAGACTGCCTATGATATGTGCGATGTCTTGAAGCAAGTGTTCAAGGAAAAGAACGAGAATCGGAAGATGGCCTTGAAAGACAGGTTACACAATGTAAAGATGATCCAAAGAGAAAGTGTAACTTCCTACTTGACTCGAACGGCTCAGGTCAAAGAAGAGTTAACAACAGTAGGGTAAACTATCTCAGACTCAGAAATGGTAAGAATAGCCCTGAAAGGCTTTACCAAGAGATGGGATGTTTTTTGTCAAATGCATTATTGGCAAAGAGAAGGTTCTAGACTGGTCAAGAATTTGGGATCATTTCACCCAAGAGGAGATTCGAGAGGGGGATTTGGGTGGGCAAGTCAGTGAGGAGATGGAACAAAATATTGCACTTGCATCCATATCCAAGAACAAGAAGAAGAAAGATCTTAGTCAGATCAAATGCTATCATTGTGGCCAGTTGGGACACTATGCCACAAAATGTCCTGAGAAAATGATTGTGAAGACTGAAAAAGATGTGGCGGCCTCTGCAGTTGCAGAATAATTTGCCTCAAAGTTTGAGCAAGAGTTTTCTCGTGTTTCAATAGATTCCAGTGTAGGGAATTCTACTTTTGAGCATGTCAAGGTTGTTGACAGTGGTGCAAATAGACATAGGACTAAATTTTATGACTCTTTTCTGATGATCACAATGTTGGAGGCGGGACATTTTATTCAGACAAATGTTGATGGTCCTCAGATTGCTATCCAAGGAGTTGGAATTAGCAGATTTCAACTAGATCTCGGAGAGATCCTGGAGATACATGGAGTATTATTTGTACCTGGGATGAGAGTGAGCAAACTCTTAGTTTCATCCTTTGAGGATGATGGCTATGGGATGATGATCAGGTCTAGTCATATCTTCCTGTATCAGAGGGATGAGCTAGTTGGTACCACCATCTTATTGGGAGATCACAAGGACAGATTACATGTCCTGAGAGGGCATGTTGTACAACCAGGAGCAAGGGTAGGAGAAGGAGGATGGCTATCAGAGTCAGAGGATGAGGATGATGCTGCATTTGATAGAGACGAGGAGATTGACTCACTCCTGAGCACTGACATAAGACTCAACCATTCAAGTGGTGGTGAAGTGGAGCAAGTTGATGAGACTCAGGTCGAGTCTCAGGCTCCAGAGTTTCTGTTCGAGATAGAGAATCTATTTTTGAGGATGATTCCAGAGCAGGAGGGAATTGTTACAGGAGTCAGAGATGGAGATAGTGTTGCAGACCTTCCCCGTTAGGAGGGAGTGTTGAAAAGTTAACTCTGAAAGGTCCTCCCATGTTTTTGGTGTGGGTGTGATGAGAGGACCAGAAACTTTTGTCCTTATGTATTTATGTAACAAAGTGACATTTATGTAAATAAAGTGAGTGTGTTTTTATACTTTCGAAAAGTGGGTCACACTTAAATGTATTTAATAATTAAAGTTTTTAATTACTAAAAAGTGAGTTATGATGTAGACCCTTGATTTTGTAATTTAATATCAACCCTAGATTAGGTAGTTGATAAAGGTAGTTACAAAAGTTAAGTATAAAATAAAGAGAGAGGACAAATGAAGATAACTCACCATCAATGAGTAAAGAGCGAGAAAATAGCAAAAGTGAGAAAGAAGAGATACCCTAGAGTGGGCACAAATCCCAATGCAAGGAAGAGCACATAAATCGAGGAAGCCTGCATTAATTTGTACAACAGGATGAGCAGTCCATACAAACATAGAAATCAAGGCAATGTACAATGGACTGATAGGCCACACAACTACATTTATTGCATGCACCTTTGGCGCGATTCCCGAGGCAAAATTTATTGCAGAAAAAGGCCAGCATGTAAAGCACACGTGTGGTAGAAAGTACGGTCTGTACAAGCACATGTGGAGTCTATAAAATAGATTGTTCATCAATTAATTGCACAGTTTTCGAGGTATTTTATGTTGTCGGTTCAATTTGGTAAATTTGTCAGAGAGGGTTGAAGAAATAATTTTCCTAAGCTGTTGGAAATTTTTCTGAGTATTCTTCTTTAAATAAAATTTTCTCTTTCTAAGGTTTTCCCCAAGTTGGGTTTTTCCTGGTCATTAGACCAAAATTATTGTGTTCATCTTCTTAAAGATTGTTTCAGTATTTGACATAAATTTTTGAAGTACATTTCATCAGTGTAGTTTTACTTTCCAAAATTTTAAGTTAAAACCCTAGTTTCTTTAAATGTTTGATAGAATGTGTAAATGAGCAAATTCATTTTATTAAGTCAAATTTTCTTCATGGTATCAGAGCTGATGGTATCAGATCATAGTTCAATAGAGTCATACTGAAAAACAAGTTTAGTAGGTGTTTTTTGAAGTTTCAAAAAAGTGTTAGATTTGTCTTCAGTTAATTTTTGGCTTGTAATTCGTTTTCTTCAGATGATGAGCATCAGGTACGAATATCGATTGGATGGAATATCCAATTATATATTTTGGAAAGTAAGGATAGTCGTAGTGCTCAAGGAGTGGAAAATTTGGAGAAATGAAAGCACCGTGATGACGAAGCCCACTGGCAAGGATGAGTTAGCAGAATTTGAAGCCTTAGAAGCCAGAGCTCAGAGGGTGATCCCGGATGGGGTGAAGGATTATCTTATCCCTCATTTGGTAGAGAAGAATCCTGCCTATGATATGTGGGATATCTTGAAGCAATTGTTCAAGGAAAAGAACGAGAATCAGAACATGGCCTTGAAAGACAAGGTACACAATGTAAAGATGGCCCAAGGAGAAAGTGTAACTTCCTACCTGACTCAAATGGATCCCGTCAAAGACGAGTTAACAACAGTAAGAATAACTATCTTAGACTCATAAATGATAAGAATAGAACTAAAGGGATTTACCAAGAGATGTGATGTTTTTGTCAAATACATTGTTGGCAGAGAGAAGCTTTTGGACTTTTCAAGACTTTGGGATGATTTCACCCAAGAGGAGATTCGAGAGGGAGCTTTGGGTGGGAAAGTCAATGAGGAGATGGAGCAAAATGTTGCACTTGTGGCCAAATCCAAGAACAAGAAGAAGAAAGATCTAAGTCAAATCAAATGCTATCATTGTGGCTTGTTGAGACACTATGCCACAAAATATCCTGATAAAAAGATTGTGAAGACTGAAAAAGATGTGGCAGCCTCTACAATTGTAGAAGAATTTTCCGCAAAGCTTGAGCAAGAGTTTTATGTTGTTTCAATAGATTCCAGTGTAGGGAGTTCTACTTTTGAGCATGTCTGGGTTGTTGACAATGGTGAAAGTAGACATATGACTGGAATTTATGACTCTTTTAAGATGATCACAATGTTGGGGTCAGGACATTTTATTTGAACAGATGTTGATAATCCCCAGATTGCTATCCAAGGAGCTAGAATTATCATATTTCAACTAGATCTCAAAGAGATTTTGGAAATACATGGAGTATTATTTGTACCTGGGATGAGAGTGAGAAAACTCTCAGTTCCATCCTTTGAGGATGATGGAAATGGGATGATGATCAGGTCTGGCCATATCTTCCTGTATCAGAGAGAGGAGCTAGTTGGTACCACCATCTTATTGGGAGATCACAGGGACATATTATATGTCTTGAGAGGGCATGTTGTACGACTAGAACTAGGAAAATGGCTATCAGATTCAAAGGACGAGGATGATGCTACATTTGATAGAGACGAGGAGAGTGACTTTCCCCTTAGCACTGACAGAAGACTCATCCGATCAAGTGGTGGTGTAGTGGATCAGGTTGATGAGACTTAGGTCAAGTCTCGGGCTTCAGAGTTTCAGCTCGAGATAGAGCATCTGTTTTCGAGGATGATTCCAAAGCAAGAGGGAGTCGTTGCAGGAGTCATAGGTGGAGATAGTGATGCGGACCTTCCTCGTTAGGAGGGAGTAATGAAAAGTTAACTCTGAAAGGTCCTCCCATGTTTTTGGTGTGGGTGTGATGAGAGGACTAGAAACTTTTGTCCTTATGTTTTATGTAACAAAGTGACGTTTATGTAAATAAAGTGAATGTGTTTTTATACTTTAGAAAAGTGGGTCACACTTAAATGTATTTAATAATTAAAGTTTTTAATTATTAAAAAGTGAGTTATGATGTAGACCCTTGATTTTGTAATTTAATATCAACCCTAGATTAAGTAGTTGATAAAGGTAGTTACAAAAGTGAAGTATAAAATAAAGAGAGAGGACAAATGAAGATAACTTGCCATCAATGAGAAGAGAGAGAGAAAATAGAAAAAGTGAGAAAGAAGAGATACCCTAGGGTGGGAACAAATCCCAATGCAAGGAGGAGCACAAAAATCAAGGCAACCTGCATTAATTCATACAACAGGATGAGCAGTCCATACATGCACAAAAATTGAGGCAAGGTACAACAGACTGATAGGCCATACTGTTGCATTTATTGCATGCAAGCACTTTTTTCACGATTCCTGAAGCAAAATTTATTGTAGAAAAAGGACAGTTTGTACAACACACATGTGGTAGGAAGTAGAGTCTGTATAGGCACGTGTGGAGGTCGTACAACAGACTGTTCAACAATTAATTGCATGGTTTTTGAGGTATTTTATGTTGTTGGTTCAGTTTGGTAAACTTGTCTAAGAGGGTTGAAGAAATAATTTTCCTAAGTTGTTGGAAAAATTTCGGAGTATTCTTCTTTAACTAAGATTTTCTCTTTCTAGGGTTTTACCCAAGTTGAGGTTTTTCCCAGTCATCAGACCAAAATTATTGTGTTCATCTACTTAAAAGATTGTTTCAGTATTTGACAGAAATTTTTGAAGTACATTTCAACAGTGTGGTTTTACTTTCCAAAATTTTTAGTTAAAATCCTAGTTTCTATAAATATTCGACTGAATGTGTAAATGAGCAAATTCATTTTATTAAGTCATATTTTCTTTAGCTCCTACATCACTGCCATTAACCAATGTATAAGTAGACAATGATTCTATGGTTAGGTCATTGATTTGCATATAAGCAGTCACTTGTTAGGAAATAAATTCTATCGGCCATTAGTAAAGCAGTTGATGTCATGGGCACAAAATAACCCCTAGAACAACCGCCAGAAACAGGGAGCCACTACCGCTAAAATATTGATCATCGTGGCTCAAGGAATAAATCGATCAAGGTACCTTCAAACACCTTGTCAATAGTTATCAAGCACACCAAAGAACCACCATCAGTGAAAGACATGCAACACCACAAACGTACACTTTATTTAAATATTATTAATTGCCTCTAAAATATCAATTTGAGTAAAAACATAAAAGTTGAATATAAAATGCAGTTTGGATACACATTGAGTTAGTAAGTTAAATTGAAGGATTAACACAATTACATAATTTACATTAGTACTTATTAAATAATATTTACAAGAAGTGATATAACAAGTGCATCCATCGTATTTTTCTTTTTATAGGACAAAATAATATAAGGAAAAGTATAAGCAGAAATATATAAGCCCTTTTTCATATTAGTGGAATCAAGAATCCTTGTATAAATAATGCATAAAGAGACTTGGTACCTTTTTATATAAAATACATGTCTTTTATTTATTTACTTTCAATATGTTTTAGTATTATATAATAATATCTTTATTATTTATTGTTCATGAGTATTTTTACTATTTATTGTTATATTATCTTGTTTATTTATTATTACTTAGCTATTGTGTACATAATATTCTTTTCTTTTTTAGAAATGTTAAATTTTCTTTAAAGTATATTTAGGAAGGACTATTGTGTTTGTTTGGCTCGTCCTACCTTCTCATTATCATCTCTTTCATGGCTCTTACAACTAATGATATAAGATTATATGAATTGCATAGTGTAAAACAAAATTGTTTTAACTATAATTGGATTAGACTACCTCAATCTAATCTTCTACAACAATGTGAAATCATAAGCTCTTTGGAAAGAACCTAAAGTATTATGATTTCGAAGATGACTTGTACCTTGAGACTTAACTGTATTGGAATTAAAATCATTTGGAATATACGTCAGTGTTTTTCTGTTCATAATGATGTTGATACAATGATTGATTAAAGCATTGAATTTTGTGATCATGATGTCTACAGGGTGCCTTTGTAGCATGATTATTCCTCATACTTGTTGTGTTGTCCTTATTCAACTTTGGTAAATTAAATCTTCTTCATATGCTTGAGCCACTTCAAATTGGTCATTGAATTTCTACAGGCACCTTTTAAACTTTGAAATATAATTACTTAATACCCACTTTATAACCTTGATATAGCCTTGAATGGGACTTATGTATTATTTTATAATACATTTTACAACTTTGAAATAACCTTGATACTTACTCCAAACTATTAAATTTTTTTTTCTTTGCACCCTATAATATACATATAATTAAATAAACTATTACTCATTTGTAATTTGTTGATTTTATTCTCGAAATTTATTATAAATTATCTAACCAAGTGTTGTTTGACTTCAAATTATCCAACCATTGTTTGACTTTGATTTCCAATAAGGGCATTTTAACACTAGTTGGTGGTTCTGAAATTAAAATATTATGGTGGTTCCATGACGATCTATTATAAAAATATTTACCAATCAAGTAAAAAAAATTTACTAGGTTGATAACTTTTTTTACCAGATCTAGTATATTTACTTAGTCTAGTAAAAAGAATTTTTTGGTTGGTAATTTTTTACCAACCATTAGTAATTTTTTAAGTCATTTTATAATATTTTTTATTCTTCTTTCCTTTTCTTGGAATTTGTAACAAAATTTCTTTCATATAACTCTAAACTTTGTGCAGCCAAAAGCATAATGTGGTCAGAGACCTAGACAAAGAAACTATGAAAAAAATTGAATAGCCAAAAGTCAAATCAAAACAAATCATTGATACCAAATAAAACAAACCATCGTTTATTTACTAAAAAAACATCCAATATACATAGAACAAATTACAATAATTCATATATGTATATATATGACTTATTGTACTTTGTTATGTGCATTTCATTTTCATATATATATATATATATATATATATATATGAAATGCACGGGAGGACTTGGTAATTTTTCATTAAAAAAACATGTTTTTATTTATTTACTTTCAATATGTTTTATTATTATATTAATATCTTTATTATTTTATTGTATTATCTTGTTTATTTATTATTTTTTAGATATTTATGTATATAACAAAATAGGGAAGATTCCATCATATCATTTCAAAATGTGTGAATGTTTTATTAAGACTTGATGAGATTATTCAAGAAAGGGATATCATAATCGTTACTTGTCCAACTTTAAAAAAAATCACATAAACATTGAATTGGTGAATCAATTAATAGTTCCAGAACAAAATATAATTGAAAATTACACGTTTTTTTCGATGAGACATAAAATTAAAGACCTACAACTATCTATTGGTGACTGCATATTCATAGCACAATTCAATGTCATATATGTATCAATACAAAGTTGATATAATTCTAGGTTCAACCTAGATGGATACATTGGAAGGTTCCTCTTAAACATGGAGAAAAAGTTTTTGACATTCTCCTAGAAGAAAATAATAATATTGCAAGACATTAGACTGAAGCCATCCTTAGAAGTATCTTCATCAGAAGACCTCAAATATATTTTGAAATGTCATCCTTCAGGATGATTAGATATCAATAAAATACATGCAAAAATAATTTGACAAAGTTTTCATTGATAAGGACAAATAAATTTCTCACTTAAAAGTTCATAGTAAAACAAAAAATCAAGAAATTATTAAAGGAAAAAAACAATGCATTTAGGAATTGGAACAAAAGAATCAAGATCTCAAGAAGGAATTCAATAAGAATTTATTGGAAAAAGATGTAGAATATTCTAGCTTAAGGAACCTTAATAAAATATTTCTTGAGCAAACCAAAAGATTAATAAAGAGGTTGTTTAAAAACCAAGACCTTAAGGATAAAGTTGAAAAACCAGAGAATGTTGAAAAAAATTTAAGCTAAAAGGTTCATAATCAAAGTTTACTCGCCCAATTCAATAAATTAAAGAATGACAGAAGTTGATGCATAACAAGTTAGAGAAATCTATCGGCAAAGAATTCCTCACTGATAAAGAAATAATGACTAACCCTGTTGCAATAAAGGAGTCATAAGACATTAGAATCCAAATGTCTGGAAAAGGAACCAATACAAATCCAATCAACATCTTATATATATATATATATTAAAATAATGTTGACCAATAAATAGAAGAAACTTTCAAAAGATGAATGTTCCATGAATAAGGTTTGAAATACAAGGGTACTTTATCATCATCCAAATAACAAGAGACATTGTGACCAATGAAAAAATCAACATGAATATAAACAACAATATTCATACATAGAAAATAATCATAATTTCAAAGAAGAACAAAATCAACACAGTGTTTTGAAGCATAAAAAAAAGAAGTTGTGTACATATAATATCCCATAACAAAATCAAGATAAAAACCTAAGAGAGGATGCCATTACATTAAAGAGAAGATCAAACGTAAAATCTGATCAATTTCCAAGTTATAGAGGTTGACACCATGTTGTGTTGTAGAATATAGAGTTAGGGTGGTTAGACCTTCTTAAAATTGGAAAATTATGCTCAACACTTCGAAGAGCATACCGTCTCGTGCTATCAACCTAAAGAAAAAAGAATTATGACAAGGCATTGCAAGCTAGAATAAAAATATAGCTCTCCCTAATGCTTTGAGTACAAAGCATATTAAAGTGATAGGAAATTATAATGTGAACATAAATGCCTTAATAATTAACTAACAACAACAACAACAACAATAATAATCAATGACGTAAAATGAACTATTGAAAGGACCTCACCTATTACCCATGGTGACTGGTAAATGAGTATTTAAGTACACTCTCCCATGACATTGTATCATCTCTTATTCATTATACAAGTTATTATATGTACTTTTCCTTTATGGATTTTGACATGTTGTCCTTCTTAAAATGGATATTCAGTAACTGAACTATGTTCATAATTGAGAAATGAAGTATGTTTGTCTCATTAAACTACCAACAAGTTGTCGATAAAGTGTGGCATCACTAATAGATTATTCATAACTAATTGTTAATCTGACTCCTAACTTAATGGTGTTGGTGAAGGTTTATAGTCACTCGTGAAAGTAAGCAAGTAAATCCAAAACATACTTAGTCTAAGGAATGAAGATCCCATTATCCATATGGAAGACCTTAGGACCCAAAAATTAATGTAAAAGGATGAAATCTGTCCTTTCAAATTCTTCCTTTGATCAATCAATAAATCCATGATTAATAAAATCTTGTTGCCTACGTGGAGAGAAAAAAATTGGTTCAAACACTAAATAAAAAAATCAAATAAGGCAGTAGAAAAGAATCCATACAACTAAGAATATAAATTATAATATGAGAAATAATAAATAAGATATAAGAGATTATACAATAGCATGCGACATTGTGTATAAATATACATTTAATGGTCGCACACTTGAATAAAAATGTTTTTTAGACATATGCCTTTTAGTTATTGATTATTATTTGTATTTATGATTACTATATATTTATGTTCACAACAATGCTTACCACTTAAAGATGGTTTGCCTTCAAAGAATTTATGGAAAGAATTATATCTCGTTTTAACGCGCAATGCATTGTCATAATTCATTATTCTTGAGATTGACGACACAAGATGATATAATATTTTAAGCATTGAACATAATTGTCGAACCCCAAGACGGTATTACCACCCTAACACAAGTTTCTACAATATGGCATGGTCACAACCTCTATAACTTGGAAACTGATAATATTTTAAATTTGAGCTTCTCTTCAACACACTACAATCTTCCTTTAAGTTTTTTTCTTCATTTTTTTTTATGGAATAGAACTTCTTGTTTTATGCTTCAAAACACTATGTTGAATTTGTCCCTTTTCAACATTATGATTATTTTGCATGTGCGAATATTATTGTTTATATTCGTGTTGATTTTGTCATTGGTCACAACAACTATTGTGATTTTGATGATGATAAATAACCCTTATATTTCAAACCTTATTCTTGGAACCTTTGTCTTTTGAAACTTTCTATGATTTATTGGTTAACACTATTTTAATATAAGAATCTCCTTTATTTTGGATTTTGATTGGATCTGTAATGGTTCTTTTTTTTACATCTAAATTTTAATGTATGGTGGATCCTATATGTTAAGTTTTATATGATGCTATAGCTTAAGTCCTAACTTCATGAGCATTTAATACATTTTCACAACAACATAAAGATGCTCTTTGAAAGAAACACAATCACAAGGTACACAACAATTTATCCTGGGAAACCCAAAAGGGAAAAATACAGCAAAACTTATTCAATATAGATTACCAAAATGCAATGCCCAAAGAGCAAGGTCTCATAAGAAAGAGAGACCAAACCCTAGCATAAGAACCAAAACTCCAAAGCAGAGTAATTTTTAGTGGCGAAATTTCGCCAATTGGCTATTTTTTGGGTTTTTTTCAAAAAAAAAAATCGCTATTTAGTGTCTAATATCGCCTATATTTACATAAAATATGTTTTTTTATCATAATATTCACCAAAATTTATACATTTCAGTGTTAATTTTATGTTTCATACGTAATATTCACCTACCTATCTATAAACATGTTTTTTCACTTCAGAACAATTGCCTAGAATATTATAGTTAAGTATAATATTAGAATCTTTAAAAAATAACCTGCTCCAAAGACACCTCTCTTCATACATGAGTGAGTGAGCGTGTACAAATGAGGGAAGGAACCTCCCTATTCTTACTAATCTCTTGACTGACCTTTTAAACTAGTTGGGCCAACCTACCAAGGAAAACTCAAAATAATCTTTATATTAATCTTTCATGGGTATTATTCACCCGACTTACAACAGAGGGTTTACCTCATGACCTTTTACATTGATGAAATATCCTGAAGGATGAATAATAATAATAATGTAAAGTACAAGTAGAATATTCTTAGAAGTTACATTATTTCAATACTCTCCCTTAATAAGATGGGTATTCTACTGACAATAACAACAACTGGTGTGGCTCTATACAACATCATTGGAAGGAGGGAGGAGGAGGCATCATCAACAACATCTTTTGGAAAATTGTCTGGTAAATCTATAGATCATCAGAAGTTTTGAACAACATCACCATCTACATCATGGAGTTGGAACATCATCATCTGCGGCATGGAACTGGAACATCATCATCTACAACATGGAGCTGGAGCATCATCATCTACAACATGGAACTAGAGCATCATCATCTGCAACATGGAGTTAAGAACATCATCATCATATGCATTAGCATAGAACTTGTGGAACATCATCATTGTCATCTACATCAACATAGAACTGTTGGAACATCATCATCATCATCTTCAGTACAATGTTAAAGTATCAACATCTTCAGTATTAAAAATTGATACATCAACAACAATGACAACACGAAGTTGTCTCATTAGCATAAAACCGGAATAACAACAACAACACGAGGTTGGCTCATTGGCATAAATCTAGAATAACATCAACAACAACATGTGAAACGTATAACAACATCATTATCAACAACTCAAGGATGGAGCAACATCATCTATGGCAACAAAATGAGGCAGGTGTATCAACAAACAACATGATCCTTCCTTTCGGAATTACGGGATCATGGACAACACAAGTGATCCTTTCTTTTCGGACTTACAAGATAATGGGAAACACATCTATGGTACTCAAAGGATCATTCCTTTTGGGATTACGGGATCAAGTCTTTACGGAACCACCAATACTAATCACAGCTGACACATACATACACAAGATGATCCTTCCTTTTGGAAATAAGGGATCAAGTCCAACATGGATTATCCTTCCTTTTGGAATTGCGGGATCACCAACCAACATTTTAGATGATCCTTCCTTTTGAAATTACGGGATCAAGTTCACCATTCAACATCCTAGACGATCCTTCCTTTCGAAATTACGGGATCAAGTCTATCAACCAACATCTTAGATGATCCTTCCTTTCAGAATTACGAGGTTAAGTCCATCGACCAACATCTTAGACAATCCTTTCTTTCGGAATTACGGGATCAAATCTCAAGATCAACATTTACGACGATCCTTCCTTTCAGAATTACAGGATCAAGTCTAATGATGATCAATCCCAACTGAGCTACATGTTGTGATCAGGATACCATAGTATCATCAATACTACTCCCCCTTTTGAAGGAAGCCTTACGGACAACACCTAGCTTGTCTCGGAAGTGTTCAAACTTCACACGAGACACGGGCTTAGTCGACACATCTGCAACCTGCTCATCTATGCTCACATATTGGAGCTTTAAATCTCCCTTCTACACCATGTCACGAATGTATAAATACCATATTTCTATGAGCTTTGTCTTATCATGGAACATGAGGTTCTCTACCATCTTCATGTATCTTTTGTTGTCACATAGAATCACGGTGGCATCCATCTCCAGATCGAATTGGACTGATAACAGCTTCCGAAGCCATATGGCTTCACAACTAGCGAAACATGATACAATATATTCCACTTCTGCAATGCTGAGAGCAACACTGGACTGCTTCATGCTTAGCCATGAGATCATGGCTGACCCCAAACTGAAACATCCACCTGAAGTGCTCTTTCTGTCTGATACACTTCTTGCTAATCTGAATCTGTATAATCGTACAGTCTGAAGTCATGATCTCTAGTATAACCGAGACCATAATCTACCGTACCTCATCACATGCTTTGCAATTACCAAGTGAACATGTTTGGGATCAACCAAATACTAACTCAAGGTGTTCACAACAAAGTATATATATGTTCGGGTATTCGTCAGATACATCAATGAACCAATAATTTGTCTGTATAGTGTCACATCCACTAACTCTAACGAAGCATCAACCAACAACTTCAAATTTGTATCCATGGGTGTGGCCATGGCTTACATTCCAACATATCAAACCTTTTTCAGGATTTCAACTACATACTTCACTTAGTTAATGAATATTTTTTCTGGGCTCTACCATGCTTCAAGACCTAGAAAATAATGCATCAACCCAAGGTCTTTCATCTCAAATTTTGCAACGAGATTCTTCTTACACTCTGATATTTTATTCTCATTACCTGTCAAGAATAAATCATCCACGTACAACAATAATATGATAGGTTCATCATCCATAACCTTAAAGTAAAGGTTAGGATCAACCTTACTTTTGGTAAAGCCCAAGATCATCAGAAAACTATCAATTCTTCCATACCAAGCTCTTAGAGCTTTCTTCAACCCATGTTGAGCCTTCTTTAGCTTACATACATGTGTCTTTCTGTTTTCGACTTCAAAACCTTGTGGCAATTGTATCCACACTTCTTCTTCAATAACACCATTTATAAATATGATTTTCACATCCATCTGATGTAACTTTCATTTCGTCTTGGCTACAAGTGCCATGATGGTTCTAATAGAAGTGTACCTTGCTACATAAGCAAATGTCTCTTCATAATGGATTCCTTCCTTTTGAAAGAATCCACTTGCCACAAATTTGGATTTGTATTTCTCAATACTTCCATCTGTTGTATGTTTTATATTGTATATCCATTTGGAAGATACCCAACTTTTTCCTTTTGGTTTGGGAACTACTTCCCATACATCATTCTTCATTATGGATTGATATTCTTTCATTGTGGATTCTACCCATTCTCCCTTTTTAACAGTTGCTTCAAAACATGTAGGTTCTTTGTCTACAAGATCACACATCAAAGACGCATAACTAGAAAATGGCTTTGGCTTCTTGATCTGTCTCGAGGAGCCTTCAAGAGCACCATACATTTGTGCTTCTTGAATAATCTCATGAGCCCAAGTTGGGTTTCTATGGTGGGAGATATTCATGCAGGGAGGTTCTTGGGGCTCCAACATATAATGTTCTTTTGGAATATCATCATCAAGAGAAGGTGAAACTTCTTTCATCGGTTCTACAGCTTTGGGAGCTACAACTTCTTCATATGTTTCTTCAAGTTGGCACTTTCTTGATTTCTTGAGGGATGCATCTTCATCAAAGGTTACATCCCTACTAATTTCCATATGGTGGTAATTTGGTATATAAATTTTGAAGGCCTTGGAAACCTCACAGTATCCAACAAATATTCCTTTCTTTCTTGAAGGATCCAACTTGGTTCTTTTCTCTTTTGGAATATGAACAAACACTCGACAACCAAATATTTTTAGGTGACTTACTTTTGGTTTCTTTCCTGTGAACATCTCTTTAGGGGTTTTGAACCCAAGTGCACTATGGAATATTCTGTCTTGGACATATACTGATGTCCTTGTTGCTTCAGCCCATAAGTGCATGAGAAGATCTTATCATGGATCATAGTCTTCACTAATTCCATAATGGTTTGGTTCTTCCTTTCAGCAACACCATTTTGTTGTGGATTATGGGGAGTGGTAAGTTCCCTCTAATCCCGACATCTTTGCAAAATTTTCCAAATTCATTTGAAGTATACTCTCCTCCATTATCTAACTTGAGTGTCTTGATCTTTCTTTTTTAAAGATTATCTACCAAGGCTTTGAATTCCTTGAACTTTCCAAACACTTTAGCTTATGATTTCAAAAAGTAAACCCAAGACTTACGAGAGTAATCATCAATGAATGTTACATAATATACATACCCACTTAAAGATGTTAAGGGCATTGGACCGCATACATATGAGTGAATAAGTTCCAATATTCCTTCTGTCTTGGTGTCTCTTTTTGGAAATGGATTATTTATGTTCTTTCCTTTCGCACATCCTTTACATACTCCTTCATGATCAATATTTATATCTAGTAAGCATGTTACTACCTTGCTCACATGTGGTAAGGCTTTGTAGTTTATGTGAGAAAGACTTCTATGCCATAGTTCACATGGACTTGTAGTATCATGAATCAAGATTGCTTCTCAATGACCTTTCAATTTATACAGGCCACCTTCTTTTGTCCAAATGACAAATGCATCTTCTAGAGATTTTCCTCTAGCCCACATAATAACTCACCACTATAAAGGCAACCTTGAATCCTTTCTTATATAAGGGTGAAATAGAAAGTAGGTTCTTCTTCAATCCTGGCACATACAACACATCCTTCATCTTCATTGGGGTTCCTGAATCAAGCTTGTATGTGGCTTCTCCTATTCCCTTAATGGGATATTGATAGTCATCTCGTAGTGAAACTTTCTAAGGGGAGTCCTTTTCTTCAAGACTGGAGAGAGTCTTCTTATGCCCTGTCATGCTTTGAAGCACCACTATCAACTAGCCATGTGTCATTTACAGGTGTTACGGATCCAAAGAGAGCAGTGAATAAAATACATTTTTCAATTTCTTCCTTTGCTAACTTCTTGGGAGGTTCTTCTTCTTATTCTTCTTCGGCTAAATGAGCATGATGTCTTTTGTTATTCCTCCTCTTATACTCTTCTTTTCTTGTTGGACAATTGATGGCAATGTGTCATATCTTTTCACAATGGTAACATTGATAATAAGAGAACTCTTTCTGCTTGTGATATCCCTTTCTGTTCCTTTGAAACTTCTTAGGAGGATGAGACTCTTATGATTTTCCTTCTTGAAATGAGGTTTTCCTCTTCTTATTATAGCAAGAGAAGCTAGAGAATGATCATCATCTCTAAGTAGTGCTTCTCGGTTTTCTACTCTAGCTTTCTCTTGAACGCATTCTTACCATAGGATTTCAATATGCACGCTTTCCTTTCTTGCACAAATTGTTTAGATGTAAGAATCCCATGGTGTAGTAAGACCACTGAGAGAAGTCATTACTAATTCATCTTCATCAATCTTGTCTTCAATTGCTTCTAGTTGTTCTTTGAAATGAGAAACCCTTGTGAAATATTCTTGGATAGATTCACCCTTTCTCATCTTTGTACTTTTGAGTTGGGCTCTCAAATTCATCTTCTGGTTGATGTTTATTCCTTCATGCATTCTTGATAGGGCATCAAACATCTCCTTAGGTGTATCCTTGGAGGACACTTGAGGAATCAAGTGATCCTTGATAGAATATGCTATGATCATCTTGGCTCTAATCATTTCCTTGTACTTTTTTTTGCTTCATCTTCTTCGGGATCCAACACAACTTCCTTGATAAAATTTGCAAGATCATTCTCTTCTATAATGAGTCAAATTTTGTATTTCCAAGCACAAAAGTTTTATATGCCTTCCAACTTGTCATCAAGCTTGGTGCTTGGAGGTATCTTGTCTAAGAGAACAAAAAATGACAAAAATTGAAATTTGTTAGAAATGAAAATTGAACTTACCAAAATATGTGCTCAACTGAGGCAAGTATGTTGGTACAGTTAGTTTCTGAAGAATCCAAATTCTAACTCTTGAAACTAGACTTGCGAAGTTCTGGACTGCAGTTTCTGGTTTTGGTTCTGGATTTCTGGTTTTTTTGTTTTCTGCTTCCAAGTAAAACTAGGGTTTTACTTTCTAGAATATCTTCCCACTGAAAAACTTCGATCTAGGTGCCAAAATATGCACTTATGAGGGGCACACTTCCCAATGTGACTTGCGCTAAAAAATTCCTCTTCAGTAGGAAACCTAATTTTCTTGTCTAGAGAAGGAGAGAGAGATTTACCCAGTGAAATATGTTCTTTTCAATATAACTTTGATACCATATTAAGTTTATATGTTGCTATAGTTTAAGTCCTAACTTCATGAACATTTAATACATTTTCACAATAACATCATTGATCCGTTGGACCTCAACTTGAGTGCATTAAAAGTTTGTAAAGATTGCGTTTATCAGTTTGTTTAATTCATGGAATAGCATTAACAGAAATTAAATGCTTAAACAGAAATGAAAAGCAAAACTGATAAATAGATGTGGGAAAAACAACACAGAATCAGAGAGTCACAAACAAAAGTTGATAACGGAGTTCACCCCCTCCACTGGGCTACGTCTCTGGGTCCCTCTCCAATGGGTACCGATCCAATTAATCTCTTTAAGATGGTACAAAATGGTTCTGGAATCAACTTCAGCAACTGTAAACAGAATGTTGTACGAAGTCTTTAAGACCTCTCTTCTGGAAATTACAATTAGCCTTCGAAAGGCAAAGAAAGCTAAATTATAACAGAGAATGTTGACTTCTCAAAGAAACAACATCTGGGCACTTCACAGCAACTCCCCAAGTTTCTCATAACAGAAAAATGAAGCTCTGTGCTCTAACACAATCTGAATCTCTTCCTCCGTCCCCCTCCAATGTGGCCAGAAATCCTCTATTTAACGTTCAGTGCGAGGATACGTAACAGGTTTTGATTCGTCTTTATCATCACAACGGTTATCTTCTTTATTATCGTTACATCCATATGCTAAAACTGAACCCTGCAATCCTGCCAAATTGCTGCCCAAGCGTTATGTTACCACAACATTCCATATCCCCGAAACGTTGCAACTAACTCCACGCACATGTGTTGACTCACAACACGTTGCAATAACCTGCAACCGGGCTATGCCACATGTAATGTAACCGTTTGATATCACCACCAACTTCACAAATGTCGCAGCAACCGATAGATACAGGTCACAACAAACGTGATATCTATGTCGCAACAACCGATAGATACAGGTCGCAGCAAACGTGATATCTATGTCGCAGCAACCGATAGATACAGGTCGCATCAAATGTGATATCTATGTCGCAGCAACTGCGATATATATATGTCACAGCAAACGCGACCGCGCGGGCTTTTCACGAACCCTTCGATGTTCCACTTAACGGTGAGCAAGACCGCCAGAACGTTGCCAACTAACTGCGCGGCCCATGCTGTAACTGCACACCATGCGATAACTGCGCGGGCTATAACTGCACGGTGTTTAGCATATGATTTAAAAACATAGATTGATAACCATTGTACCATATTGGATCAGTGTAAATTTTTGAAGATGAATAATCCACCTGATCATTCCTCCCCATTGGAGAGCTTCTGGACCTCCAAAAGCCCGAATCACTCTACAAGTAAGTGAGGGTACAGCTCCCTCACTTTTCCAATCTCCATCCATCTTGCCTTGCTAGGATGCATGTCTTTAAGCCCCACTTGAAGGTACTCAGCATTCCCCCTTCGTGAAGTCCTTAAATTTCTGTCAAGAATAACATCATCCTGCAACTCTTTCATGTATTCAGGTGCCATATCATCAACTAAAGGAATCTGTATGTTAGTTTCCTCATCCATGATCATAGGAGGCTCATACAATTTAAGATTCTCAACATTGACAACTGAATAAATTTGCATGTATGGAGGTAAATTCAAGCGAAAAGCATTAGTATCGATCTTTTCCAAGATCTCAAAAGGACCATACCTGATAGGCTTAAGCTTTTTACCTTCACCTTTCATTCTTTCTTTGGTGATATGAAACCAAACTCTGTCACCAACCTGAAATTGATGATCAACTCGATGCTTGTCATGCCTGGCTTTGTACTTTGCCTGGCTCTTCTCCAAATGTTCCTGAACTGCCTACTGCACCGCTTGGATTCTCTGAATGAATCTTAGAGCTTTATCTGCATCATGATGTCCATCCACTGCATCTTTGCCAAAAGAGAAGTCCATCGGTGTTTTTGGCAGGTAACCAAAACAAGTTTCAAAAGAAGATCTTTTCGTGGAAGAATGAACTGCATGATTGTTAGCATGTTGTATATACTGCAACTGCTCATCCCAAAGTTTAGGATGTTTACTGCAATACCCCCTGAGCAGCTGAACCATTGTTCTGTTTACTACCTCTGTTTTCCCATCGGTATGTGGATGAAAATTTGTACTTTTCTTAAGTTTAGTATCCATAAGCTCCCATAAAGTTGACCAGAATTCTCCCAAGAACCGGGAATCCCGATCAGATACAATAGACATGGGTAGCCCAAAATGTACCCAAACATTCTGAAAGAATAGATGAGCTGTTTGTTCAGCAGTGATCTGTTTGTTACATTGCATTAAGATACACATTTTGCTGAATCTGTCCACAACAACATATAGGTAATCATGACCTTTTCTAGACATAGGTAGTCCTCCTACAAAGTCCATAGAAATGCTTTCCTAGGGACGAGAAGAAACTGGAAGAGGTGTGTACAAACCCAATTTCCTATTGCTAGGCTTACTTGTTGCACACATAACACATCCTCGTATATATTTAGCTACAGTTTCTTGCATCTGAGGCCAATAACAATGATTCTGCAATACAGACAATGTTTTACTTACACCAAAATGTCCTGCAATCAATGAACTATGTGCTTCTCGGATCACATGCATTCTCTCTTTCTCTGGAATACAGAGTTTACCAAGATGATATAGGAGTTGATTATGCACATAATAGTTCTCTTCATGTTTACCATGTATCAGTGATGCATATACATTCTTAAAATTTTTATCTTCTGCATATTGTTCAATGTAACTTTCATGTGTTAATGAACTGTTTTGAAGAATGATTGATGCGTTGGTAGGCAGCCTCGATAACATGTATGCTACCTTATTATGAATTCCCTTTTTGTATTTAATTACGAGATGAAACTGTTGCAAGAATCCCATCCATCTTAAATGCCTACTTTGATGTACTTTAGTTTGAGATTGCAAATATTGAAGTGGCTGATGATCAGTATGTATGACTGTTTCTTTTTCCATGATATAATGTTTCCACTTCTTCACACTCTGTACTAAAGCATACAATTCTTTGTCATACGTCGGATAGTTACTTACCGCAGTAGAGAACGTTTCTGAATGGTAACAGACTGGATTCCTCCCTTGCATCAAAATGGCTCCCATGGCAAACCCGATGGCATCTGTTTCGATCTCAAATGGCTGCTGCAAATCTGGCAATGTTAGAACTAGTGTTGTGCTAATCCTTTCCTTCAAAGTGTCAAAGGCTCTCTGATGCTTGCCTCCCCACTGGAAAATTTCTTTGACGCTTGTCAACGCATGTAATGGAGCAGCAATGGAAGAAAACCCAGAAATGAATTTCCTCCAATACTGAACCGCACCCAGAAAACTTCTGATTTCAGTAACGGTGTTAGGCCGTGGACAGTTTATAATGACAGCAACCTTGGCTGGGTCCACTCGCAGGTGGCCTCCACCAATAATATGGCCCAGATATACTAAAGAAGTTTTAGCAAACTCACATTTAGATATTTTTACATAAAGCTTCTCCTCCCTTAGTACATCTAAAACTTTCTTCACATGTACAATGTGTTCCTCCCAGGTTTTGCTAAACACAAGGATATCATCCAGATATACTATTACAAAATCATCAATGAATGAATGAAAAACATCATTCATGATCCGCATAAAAGTAGCAGGTGCGTTACAGAGCCCGAAAGGCATCACAAGCCATTCATACAAACCCTGTTTGGTTTTAAACGTTGTTTTCCAGGCATCATTTTCAGTAACGCGGATTTGATGATACCCACTACACAGATCCAATTTTGTAAAGTAAGTTGCATGTTTCAACTGATCAAGCAAATCATCAATGCGAGGAAGATGATACTTGTTTTTAATGGTGATTTTGTTAAGGGCCCTATAGTCGATGCACATCCTCCAAGACCCATCCTTCTTCGGAACCAAGACTATAGGAGAGCCACAACGAGAAGTGCTTGGCCGGATGACCCCCTTCTCAATCAGCTCCTGAACTTGC
Organism: Pseudotsuga menziesii; assembly: GCA_001517045.1. Taxonomy (NCBI): domain Eukaryota; kingdom Viridiplantae; phylum Streptophyta; class Pinopsida; order Pinales; family Pinaceae; genus Pseudotsuga; species Pseudotsuga menziesii. Next base: position 533,890 of record LPNX010145931.1, read on the forward strand.
TTCTTGATTTCCTCATTCTGCATTACAGACATCCGGTACATGGCTATGTTCGGGAGTGGCACATCCTGCTGCAAATGTATCTCATGCTGAATTTCTCTCTTTGGTGGCAACCCTTTTGCATCTCGAAATAAATCATCACACTCAGAGATAGTTTCAATCAGTTCAAAATTTATGTTTAGGATCACATCCCTCAAAAGATTTAGAGATCTTATCATTTTTCACCTTAACCATCATTAACACAAAATTCTTACTAGCATTTACCAGCCTCTTCATTTGTCCTGCAGAAACTATTGCTAGATTTGTTTTTGTCTTATGTGCTCGTACAATATATTCCACACCATCTTTAAAAAGATGATACTTATTCTGCTCTCTATAAAAGACTGCTTTCCGGTCATACAAATATGGACTCCCAAGCACAATTCCACAAATGTCAAGTGGTACTACATCCAATTCTACCTCATCCATAAACTTTTCAGTGATTGCGAAGTTCAAAACACATTTCTTTGTAACTTGCAATTGTGTATCATTAGTAATCCAACCAAGAGGATAGGGTCTTTCATGAGGCATAGTAACTAAATGTAATTTCTTAACCACTTCTTCTGATATCATATTTACTTGTGAACCACTATCAAACAATGTATCAATCTTGGTGTGATTTGCAATGACACAAACATGAAACAGTGCACTTCTATTTTTTATCATTTTGCTTAGAAGTAGATGGCAGATTTGTACTTGCACTAGAACTTGATTTTGCATCAATGGGAAGTGAGATACTTTTATTCTTACCCTGGATTCCAACCGCTGTAACCTTTGTTTCATCACCCGAGTCGGATCCCAATTCTTGAATAACTGCTGCAGTAGCCTTTGCTTTGCCCTTATCTTTGTTTCCTCCGTACTTCTTTGGCCTTAACTCCGGATGAAGTTTCCAACACTTAGAGACATCATGTCCCTTCTGACAATGCGAACATGTAGGCTTTTCACCCTCTTTCTTAACAGTAGCCATCTTCTTTTTCCCCTTATCTTTAGATTTGCTGTCAAATTTAAATGATTTCTTCACAAAAGTATCATTAGCATGCTTACCCCTAGCTTCTAAATGGGTAGCTTGAACACATACATCATCCAAATTACTGGGGTTAAACATCAACAAAGTATGTCTCAAATAATAATGCATGCCACCAATGTACTTAAGAAGAGTTTCCTGTGTATCTAATGAAACATTCAATGCAATATCCCTCTTTCTGAATTCATGAGTATAGTCTTGAATATTTTGTCTTTTATCTTGTCTAAACATTTGCCAACTCATGGTTAATTGTTGAATATGTCCTAAAGGATAAAATTGCTTCCTTAATACTTCAATGAATTCATTCCAAACTGAAATAATTTTACCATTTCTTCAAAGATCTTGCTGAATCTTGCTCTCCCACCAAGTAAGAGCCATACCACTCATTCTCAAAGTGGCCAACTGAATCCTGGAAGGGTCATCATTAATGCCCTGCACCCTGCGATATACTTCAAGATGCTTGATCCAATTGTCTAACTTTTCAGCATCTAAATCTCCATTATAAATTGGCAATTCAAATTTCACATCCAATTTGAAATAAGGCATATTAGGACTTGCATTATTTGAATGAGAAGTATGAGAAGAAGAGAAAGTTTGATTAGTTTCAGCAGCATCACCATCATCTCCTACTCCTTTAACCTTTTCTTCCTTCTTTACTTTTGCATCTTTGGATGAAGAGCCTTCTTCTTTCTTCTTCCTTTCTGCTCGCTCATCGAGTAGAATTTCCATCATGGCTTTCATGCTGATAAAAGCCTCCAAAAACTCAGTTCAAGAAATAACAGGTTTTTCCGGTTCTGTATGTCCTTCTTCTTCCCCTCGTGGAGAAGACATGGTTCTTGAGAATGTTCTCCTTGAGCCAATCTCAGGATCTCTTTCAATTAATTCTCCTTCACCAAGCTTTAACCTAGACCTGGTAAGCATTCACAAACTTGCACAAGCATTCAACCTCGCTCTGATACCATAATATGATCCGTCGGACCTCAACTTGAGTGCATTAAAAGTTTGTAAAGATTGTGTTTATCAGTTTGTTTAATTCATGGAACAGCATTAATACAAATTAAATGCTTAAACAGAAATGAAAAGCAAAACTGATAAATAGATGTGGGAAAAACAACACAGAATCAGAGAGTCACAAACAGAAGTTGATAACGGAGTTCACCCCCTCCACTGGGCTACGTCTTCGGGTCCCTCTCCAATGGGTACCGATCCAATTAATCTCTTTAAGATGGTACAAAATGGTTCTGGAATCAACTTCAGCAACTGTAAACAGAATGGTGTACAAAGTCTTTAAGACCTCTCTTCTGGAAATTACAATTAGCCTTCGAAAGGTAAAGAAAGCTAAATTATAACAGAGAATGTCGACTTCTCAAAGAAACAGCATCTAGGCACTTCACAGCAGCTCCCCAAGTTTCTCATAACAGAAAAACAAAGCTCTGTGCTCTAACACAATCTGAATCTCTCCCTCTGTCCCCCTCCAATGTGGCCAGAAACCCTCTATTTAACGTTCAGTGCGAGGATACGTAATGGGTTTTGATTCGTCTTTATCATCACAGCGGTTATCTTCTTTATTATCTTTACATCCATATGCTAAAACTGAACCCTGCAATCCTGCCAAATTGCTGCACAAGCGTTATGTTACCACAACATTCCATATCCCCGAAACGTTGCAACTAACTCCACGCACATGTGTTGACTCACAACACGTTGCAATAACCTGCAACCAGGCTATGCCACATGTAACGTAATCGTTTGATGTCACCACTAACTTCACAAATGTCGTAGCAAACATGATATCTATGTCATAGCAACCGATAGATACAGGTCGCAACAAACGTGATATCTATGTCGCAGCAACCGATAGATACAGGTCGCAGCAAACGTGATATCTATGTCGCAGCAACTGCAATATATATATATATATATATGTCGCAGAAAACGCGACCGCTCGGGCTTTTCACGAACCCTTCGATGTTCCACTTGACGGTGAGCAAGACCGCCAAAACGTTGCCAACTAACTGCGCGAGCATGTTACAACTACGCGGCCCATCTTGTAACTGCGCACCATGCAATAACTACGCGGGCTATAACTCCGCAGTGTTTAGCATATGAGTTAAAAACATAGATTGATAACCATTGTACCATATTGGATCAGTGTAAATGTTTGAAGATGAATAATCCACCGGATCAATCATAAAGAGGATGTTTGAAATAAACACAATCACAAGGTACACAATAATTTATCCTGAGAAACCCAAAAGGAAAAAACCCAACAAAACTTCCTCAATATAGATTACCAGAATGCAATTCCCAAAGAACAAGGTCTCATAAGAGAGAGAGAGAGAGAGAGAGACCAAACCCTAGCATAAGATCCAAAACACTAAAGACACTTCTCCTCCTCCTTCTATGTCCTTCCTCTTTCTCTCTTTTGCACAATACATGAGTAAGTGAGAGTGTACAAATAAGGGAGTGTGCCTCTATATTTATACTAATCTCTCCACTGACCCTTTAACCTAACCGGGCCGACCTACCTAGGAATCTCAAAATAATATTTATAGTAATCTTTCCTAGGTACTATTGACCCGACTTACAACAAATGGTTTACCTCATGAGTTTTACATGACCTTTTACATTGATGACATCTCCCAAAGGAGGAATAATAATAATAATGTAAAGTACAAGTAGAATATTTTTCGAAGTTACATTATTTCAACATTATAATGCAATCGTGCCAATCATTGCTTCCTTATCGACCCTTGATTCATTGACAACAAGTTGTACTAGATTTTCTCGTAGTGATTTCTTATCATTGTTAATTTTCTTAATTTGTTTAAGTAAATCTTAATTATGAATTTTTAGGTGAAAAATCTCTCTCTCTATAATAACAACCTTGTTAAATTCTTCTTGCACATTTTGTATTGTCTTTCGATTAACTTGAAGGATCACATTTGAGATATCTTTAAATTCTTTTGATGAGGAATATTTTAAGCAAGACTTCATTGTAATATCCTGCAAGGTTATCTTCTTCTTGCAACAAAATGTCAATTTTTTTAATATTTAAAATGGAATTCCCCAATATTTCCATTTAGGGAGAACCTAGAATTATGTCAACATTTTCTTTAGACATAGATGTAAAGTTCAATATGCATATCAAAATATAATCATTAGTTGTTAATTGGAGATTGTTTATTCTATATCCTTTCCACCATTCATTCTTTTATTCCATATCTTCTTCTTGCAACAAAATGTCAATTTTTTTTAATATTTAAAATGGAATTCCCCAATATTTCCATTTAGGGAGAACCTAGAATTATGTCAACATTTTCTTTAGACATAGATGTAAAGTTCAATATGCATGTCAAAATATAATCATTAGTTGTTAATCGGAGATTGTTTATTCCATATACTTTCCACCATTCACTCTTTTATTCCATATTACACCATTCATTTTATTTGAATATACTAGACTTTGTAATTATTAATTGATTGGTCATCTGAACATTAATGTAAGTGTTGTCATCATTTGGACAAATAGCAATGCTAATCCCACTTCATTGAATAGACCCATTATAATTTAATAACGGAAAAACATATTCTTCATAAATTTTAAAAAATCATCATTTATTTTTATTGATGATGATGATGATGGTTAACGTCCCCTGAGACCAAACTTTGGAGGGTGAAGAGGGTGAATCCATGAAGGTGAGTAGCACTCTTTTGGTCAAAAGCGATGATAAAAATTTGATATTTTACTCATTTATTAAATTGAATCCCTTGAAACTCACCTATGCCTTGTGAATTTCGACATGCAATAAAAAACAATTTGTACGAAATTATGTTCTCTTTTCAATGATATTTTTTTAAGTACTAATGTCATTTAATGTGTCAAAATTGCATTTAATGAAATGTTTGTCCTTGCAAATTTGAGAAAAAGTTAACAAGTGGCTTGTGTGCACGTAAAATAATTTAATGTTAATGTATAATTTAAAAAAAAAACATGAGCATGATCTGCATAGAATGCACTGGGGCATACATACTTTTTTTAGTTTATTTTGAAAAAAAAAATATTTTAATTAATTTTCACAACTAACGACTAAATTTTTAAATCACATTGTGTACACATTTGTGTGCGTGTAATTTTCTTTTTATTGTTTAGATAAATTGAAAAACCTAACTACCCTTTTGAAGAGGACTTGTTGATGTGGGGCATATATATTTTTTTAAATATTTTGGTTGTGCACTTTTTATGTTGTTGATTTTTCTTTGAACTCCTTCGAAATTGTGGACATGATTTTTAAACGTAAGTCTTTTCAAATATATATATGTGTGAATTCAAAAACGTGTGACTTATATATCCTAGTGGATAGACGATTCGTTGATGAATACACTGGCCTCAAGTCTGCCACCTAAGGTGCAATTAATGATAGTGTTTATGCATTTCAAAGAGGTCAGTAAAATTAAATGTGTAGAAAAGGGTACTAGAGGCATGTTTTTAAATCCCTCATTTTATTGAGGTCTTAAAATCCTCGATCGACAAAAGATAACATGAAAACACAAGATACCCTGAAAACTCACATTGTATTGATCTATAATTATTTCATGATTCAATATAGTACAATGAGGCCCATTATATAGGAATAGGTGACGATAACAACCATATTGTAATAGGAATTATTGTTCAAGTATCTCCATAACTCTCTCCACAATATCTTCCATGAGAATCTCCGTAAATCTCACAAGTGATATTCATGAGATCATCATCCCTAACTTTTCTCTTTATCCTCATTTTTGAATCACATAGATATTTTGTGCATGTATTCATTTTCACATAATATAATGTCACAATTGAATTATCACAAGTATGAATTATTCCTTTATCCATAAGGCTATGACACTTTCATAACTAACTCCATAACACAACCTCCAATGCAAAACAACCCTCCAAAAGTGTGCAAGGAAGGAGTCAACAACAATATAATAATCATCCACATGCACAATCATAATGATGCTCAACCAACTCCATAAAGGTGCACCGTAGAAGAATGAGTAAAGTTGGTTGTAACCTCTCAATAAATAATAAATAAACCCAAAGGAGAGTGTTCCCTAGATAAGTGTTCCAACCTCCTCATATGTGTGGTCAACCAAGAAGATGAGTACAATAGATAATAAATGCCCTCCAACAAATCATATAATAATGCAGTACCATGGGTTGGAAAGAAAAACCAAGGGTAAAAACCACCTTCATCTCCACCATGACTAGAAATACATGCCAAAGAGGATGAGTGCTCCACCCAATTCAATACCCCACATCATAATGTACCTATCTAGGTGTGAATGCAACCAATATGAGTTAGGGAGCTCATGCAAATAGCCTCCAACGAAGTCAAAATAGGTCAAAATGGCTATTAAAAAGGATAAAATCAACCTCAATATGTGTGCACAAAGTGTTTTCTCCACTATGGGGGTAATATTCTTAATAATAAAGTGTATAAAACGTCAATAACCCCCAAAACCCCCAGCCTAGGGCACTCACACTAAGAGTTTTCAACCCCATCAAATAACCCAATAAATCATGCTAAAACCATGTGAAATGGGAATAATGTGTTAAGAGCTCCATAAGGGAGTAATATCAACCATGTAAGTGTTCAATCATCATGTAAGATAAGCCCCTATATGTTAGGGATATCATCTACCTAGAAAAGATGTACCATTGATTACCACCCAAACCCTTACTTCTTGTTATATAACCCTAAATCACAAGCAATACCTTGGTGGAACAATGAGGGGATATCCAACGTCACAACAATAGCTCCCACACTTACTTTAGGTTGGCTCTCCTCCAACATGAGGGGGGGTTTCCTAGGAATATAATTGCTAAAGTTGTATCATGAAAGATCAAGGTCAAAGGGTGAAGTTAATTTTAGCAAAACATAGTTGTAAAAGATAGATTATTATAAAAGTGCGACAGGAGGATTAAGATTAGTGTCATCTCCATTAGGAAAGTGGAGTAAAATAATAGCAATAGTCTTTTTACTAACAAATATTCAACATAAGAAGTACGATAAATAGAAATCCATATAGGACAATGTTACCCCCTATTTGTATAGAGCATTCACTGGGGTATAATCCAAACAGAGTTGGGTTGTTTCCTTTGTACAATAGATAAAAATACATATAGGATAGTATTACCCCTATTTGTATAGGGTGTTCACTAGGGCATACTCCAAACAAAGTTGGGTTGTTTCCTTTCAAATCTAGGCAAGGATATGAGCAACAATCTTAGCACTCTAGTCATTTTGGGAAGTTTTTCCAACCTATTGCAACAATGAAGGATAATTATGGGCATGTTTTCAGCCCTAAGCAATATGTTTGGCCAGTATTTGTATAGTCATGTGCAAGATTGTGATCTCCAAAAGAAGAGCAAACAAAAAGTGAATTTTGGCCATGAATTCCCTAGGGTGTCAAGTTGAAACAACAGGAAGCCATAAGTTTCTTTTGACATATTATAAAGTTGAATCTTCATCATATATCATTTCTATCAAGGTCACTAGAACTAAAGGATTATGGAATCCTAAAGTGTAAATTAAATATTCAATTATTACTCGATGATGATGCCAAGATTGAGGCATGGGGCATGATAGAGAAAAGTTTGAAGTTGAGATTCCTTCTAAAACATAGGTAAGACAATTTAAACATGGCCCAAGAAAAACAAACTCCCGATGAACAAGAGAATGATATGAAGCAAAACCATATGGGATGCATATTGATATTAGGATCACGATGAATGGAATCTAAAAGTAGTTCATTGGATTGGGAGATGTATGGTCCCCATAACCCTTATTTTGTTTGGTACCCAGTGGTTACATAAAAATGTTGATATAAATGGATATGAGGAATACAACGACATTGAGTATTGTTCCGCTGGTTGTTCTAAGGAATATACTATCATCAAGCAATGTCCGGAGCAATCAGAAGAATACGAGTGTCTTTCCTAGGTGGGTGACTATGTCACAGGGTTTGACAAATTTCAAGCTTGAGGTTCAAATTCAAGAAAATATGAAATCTAGTGTTTAGGTTCACTGAAACTCTATTCAAATTCCACATATATAGGTCAAGTTCCGACAGGGTAATGACTCACAGGTTGAGTGCTGACATGGTAAAAAATCACATGTTGAGCACCAAATCAATAGTTACGCATCGGTTGAACATTGTGTGTGCTTTCCTTCTCCATTTTGAGTGAGTGAAGCATTGGCTCCATGCTTTGGAATAGGGTTATCCCATGCTTTACAATGTTACCTCCATCTTGTATGGGTCTCCATGTGTGATTTTAATCACACTCTTCTTGGGGTAACTCTATGTTTGAAAGAAGATTTGGGGTGAAAATAGTTTCGCTGGCCCTTCTACAAGAATCTTGTATTTGTTTGTAGTCTTGAAGATGATGAACTATAGAATTTGAGCATGTAGATCTAGATACTAAGAAACATAGCAATATTGTGAAAGAGATTAGAAATCTAACAAATTCATGCAATAAATGTGCTAAATAGTAATCATTACACAAAAGGGAGAAGTAAATAACAAGAGAGAGTGTTGTATTACATTAAGCTTCAATGAATGAAGTAGAAAGTATAAATAGGCAAGGAAATCCAAATAAGTCATGGAGGCAATTTGGATTTCTCATGCAATGCATGAGATACTAGTTAGGATTAAATACAACCAAAGACCCTTATTTAGCTATGCACACTCTCCAAGATGAGTTAAACTGAGTCATGAATTCCTAAACACTAGTTCCAACTAAAAGAAGTCTCATGTAGTTGAGTGAATGCACATGCATGAGGAGAAAATCCCTAAAAAGGCACAACTAAAGCACTAATGACTGAAGGTGGTCATTTAGGATTAGTTAGGACCATAATTGTTGGAGTGTGTTCTAATGGACTAGTTCCTAACACACCTTTAACTTAGTCATGCCTAAAATTAGGGAGGGTGTCCCCAAATCAAGGGATGCGGCCATGTTAGTCAGAAATAGACATAATTAGTTGCTAAAAGGTCATTTAAGGTAGTTTAGGACCCTCAAAGTTTAGAAGTAAACTCTAGGGTGACTTAGGTGGTCAAAGTAAATGAGATTTGCCCCACTAGAATCATGAAATCATAGTCTAGTCACTAGGTAGGAGAATGAAGCTAAGGAGAGGGTCATTATGGTATAACACCTCCATATTAGTCAAACTAGGTGAAATAAATGCAAAAAAATTGGTCTCGACAATTTGCAACCATGCTAGGTACCCATGTACAAAAGAGTGTCTAACACTGAGTAAGAGGGAAAAACCACATGGAAAAAATTGATTGAGGATATCTAGGATATGTTCCTAGCTCATGTTTTTATGGAAGCTCGTTGGACGCTTTGAAGGGTTTGATAGCCCATAATATTGGCGATTTCATTATTTTATTTCAATGAAGTTTAACCACTTTAAAGGAGGGTTATATGTGGACAAAATTTGCCTTAAAAGGAACCATTAGAAGGTTGTCGTGTGTGTTGGGGGTGTTCTTGAAGTTTGAAGTTGGTTATCTAGTGGACATAGTTTGATCACTTTATAAAATTGGCTTATTAGATAACCTTGTGGAAGGGGATTTTGGAGGCCATGCTACATCATCATCAACAACCTGGTTCCTTACTTGTTGGATTAGTTTCCCGTCATCAAGGGGTCATATGTATCTCATCACTATACAAGTGGCGTTGAACACATTATTTTATTGTACTATTTGGGTTTAGTGGCTTATAGTGGAGCCTTTATTGTATTTTACCACACCCTAGGCTAGATCTTAGGAAAATAATAATATTTTAATGTAAAATAAGTTTTAGCCTCTCCTATAAATGGAGATGCACTTCCTCATTTCATTTTCATGGTTATACTTTAAGATTTTCCTCTATTTTGAAGTTTCAACGATATATTTTTCTTTTGTACAATTTGTTAAAATTTGTGGTGAAAAGTGTTGTCAGTTCTTGAAGATTCTTCTTCTTGGTTCTATTATTGTGCTTAAGGATGAATGCTGGAATTTTCAAGTCTTCTACAAACCTCTCAAGATTGATCCAAAGAATAATTGGAAGGAGGGCATCCTAGGCTATTGGCTTACACATTCTCCTTTGTTGGTTTGGGTGAGTGTTTTAGACATTGTCTTGATATGTGTTCGAGCTCCTTAGAAAGGGTTTTAAGGTATTTACCTTCTTCTTAGTTTATCTTTGTGGAAAGGGACTTTCCCTCATTGGAGATCTCTCTTGCAGTATATCTTAAAGTCCATTTGTTTGTCCTCAATTAGGTGATGTGACTAGTGTGTCCCAAACCATAACCTTTGAAGAAAATAGGCCAATTCTTGAAAAACCATTATTCTTGGCCTCACTTTCCATATTATTCAGCTTCACTCCATTTTCCATAGTTGGATATCGACACAGATCTTCTAGGTGTCTCCATCACTTATTCAAAAAACCCAAATCTTATTTTGTTAAGGCTATCTCTTCCAAATCACTTTGTTCCCTCATTGCCATAGCCTAACGATCCAACCTAGGGACACCCTATTGAGGTAGTTATCATGGTGACTGTGAGTAACACCTCTCAGGTTACAATAAACTATTAGAGATATTTGGGGTTTTATCTACAAGTGAGTGCGTCCCCAACAACGATGCCAAAAAATGTTACCACACAAACTAGCACCTGTAGTTAAATCCCCAAAGATCGTTGCTAGTTCACAGTAACCTAAGAGGTGTTACCATGATAACTACCTCTATGCACTTCTGGATGGATTTTCTCCAACTTAAGGGAGCACCCCTAGTTAGGATTGTTAGGCTATGGCTATAAGGAACAAGGTGATTTGGAAGATATAGCCTCAACAAAACAAGGTTGTAATTTTTAGGGTTTTTTAATAAGTGATCGAGAGACCTAGGAGATTACTGCTAATATCCAACTAGGGAAATGGAGTCAAGGTGAATCAAATGGAAAGTGAGACCAAGAAGCATGCTCTACAAGAATTGGTTTATTTACTTCAAATGTTAGGAGTCGAGACACACTAGTCATATCACCCAATTGAGGACAAATAATGGACTTCAAAGTATTCAAGAGAGAGCTCCAATGGGAGAAATTCCCTAGCTACCCAAGATTAAATATGGAGAAGGAAAACACCTTAAAACCATTTTCAAGGAGCCTGAACACATATGAAGACAATGTACAAAACACTCTCCCAAACCAACAAAGGAGAACGTGCAAGCCAATAGCTTAGGGTTCCCTCCTTCCAACTATTCTTGGATCAATCATGAGAGCTTTGTAGAAGGCTCCAACATTCACCCTTAAGCACAATTATAGGATCAAAAAGAAGAAGCTTCAAGAGTTGACAACACTTTTCACCACATAAAAAGCCCTTAACAAATTGCACAAAAGAAAGAAATATCATTGAATATCTCAAACTCCAACCATGAAAATGAAATGAGGAAGTGACTCTCTATGTATAGGAGAGGCTAAAACTTCCTTTACAATAAAATGTCATTATTTTCCTAATATCTAGCCTAGCGTGGGATAAAATACAAAAAAATCCCCACTACAAGCCATTAAACCCTAATAATACGATAAAATAAGGTGGTCAATGTCACTTGTACAATGATAAGATACATAAGACCCCTTCATGAGAGGAAACTGTGTTGTCATTATTGTTTTCATTGATGTCAAACGAGGTCAAAGGACCAATATGCATAATCATGATCATATTTGTGATCCTTGTGGAAGTTTCCAATTTGAAGAAGTATACAAAACACTTAGCCAAAGTGATCAAGATCAAGGGAACCAACAAGCCCTTGAAGTGAACTTGAGAACCCATACAAGACTATCAAGCATGAAGATCAAGGTATTCGGTGAAGACACATTGTTTTGAGACTTAGTATCGATTTAAAGAACCAAAGCACCAACAGTTTGAAATATTTATATTGAAGAGGAAATCTAGGAGAATACTTGAAGCCTACTCCTTTAGACTTGAGAAATTCCATTGAGTAGAGAAAGATTAAAATCTCACAAAGAGACCTAGCAAGCACATCTCTATTTCGGAGCAGCCAATTCAAGAATCAAACCTTAAGTAATTGAGAGACAATGTGTGAGATATATTCAAGCGTTGGGGCAATTTACACTAGTTTGTAGCCCCATTGGTTGATTTGAAAGCCCTTTCATGGAATGGGCTAGTTCAGAATGACTTTGAAGCCCATTAAGAAGAACGTTGAAGCCCTGATTGTTCTAGTGCTTGGAACTTTGAACAAAGATGATCGATGGCCTAAAATGAAGCCTAGAAAGCATGAGCGCAAGCCCGAACTTGAAGATGGAGACCCCTGAAGCAAATCTAATTGTGAATTGACATAATAAACAATGGAAGAATCCTATGGAGCCTTAGTTCATGTGTTGAAGCCCTAGTCACTTGGAGTATTTAAGAAGTTATTGAGTTCAATATAAAACCCTAACATTAGTTTGAAGGAACCCTCTTTACATGGAAATTAAAGAGAAACCATGTCATGTGAGCTCCAAATAAATTTAATTTATTATTATATTTTGTCAGTTAAAAATGATAATTTGACCTTGAAAGAATCATTTTTTTATGATTGAATTTGTACAAGTGTATACTAGGTCAAGCTAGTCACTTGTAGAAGGAAATTTATGTGTATAAACAAACAATAATAAACAATGGAAGAATCCTATGGAGCCTTAGTTCATGTGTTGAAGCCCTAGTCACTTGGAGTATTTAAGAAGTTCTTGAGTTCAATATAAAACCCTAACATTAGTTTGAAGGAACCCTCTTTACATGGAAATTAAAGAAAAACCTTGTCATGTGAGCTCCAAATAAATTTAATTTATTATTATATTTTGTCAGTTAAAAATGATAAGTTGACCTTGAAAGAATCATTTTTTTATGATTGAGTTTGTACAAGTGTATACTAGGTCAGGCTAGTCACTTGTAGAAGGAAATTTATGTGTATAAATTAAAGTATGGGCCCTCATTTGTTGGTAAGAATTAGTGTGGAAGAAATGAGATAAACTAAGCAGTGAAGGACCAGGTCGTTGTGATCAGCAAAGGAGCATGTCCTTGAGAGCAGTGAAGGAGCGGGTCAAGGAGCAAGGTTGAAGTTAGGGATGAAGAGCAATCATCATGTTAATCCTAGATCAATTTTTTTACTAAGATTTGGATCTCATTAAACTTCAGTTTGATTGTTCTAAGAACTGTGTACTTGCTACTCTAAAGACTGAATTGGGTTTGTTTTTTGGTTCATATTTTATGCATTGTTAAAGGCATATTTGATGATAAAACAACAAAGATGTTTGAGCATAATTACTAAGGATTTGGAGCATGTTTTATGGAGGATAGTTGTGGACAATGGTTGTCTCAAGTGGCAGTGACTTGAAAAGCTTGGTTTGGGTAGATTGACATCATTGTTTGTAACGAATTGAAAAAAATTTGGAAACATACATAGTATTCCTTGTAAAAAGGAACTGAGAGCAAAGGAGAGTGACAAGAAGTGGTATTTTCTAGCAAGATTGAAGTAGGTCAAGGAGGACCTTTTTAACAGCAGTTGAAAAACTTATATTGTCTAGGTGTTGGATCATCCTTTTGTTGAAGCAAAGAAGTCTAGGGTGGATGGGTGGTGAAAGGAATACAGGTTGGAGCCTGCCTGCAAGTAGGAGCTTGCTTATGAAGGTTGGTGCCTTCATCTTCAGTTGATGTTGAAGACCTCAGGAGGTTGGACCCTCCTCATTAGTAGTAGATGATGATCTTGGAGATTGTAGTCTCCTCAAGCATTGTAATATTCTCTACGGTTTTTATCAATATATAAATTATTGAGTTTTCCATATACAACTTGTGTACTCCTCGTTGAGAGTGCTTTGATACATATGATCAAATTGTGCATGTGATGAATTGATTTAGTTGATGAAGAACTAAGTGTGGAAGAAGTATAAAAGAAAAATGGCTAGAGATATTGATTCATCCCCCCTCTCAGTATCTCAGTGTGTTCTAGAAATTGCTCCAACAAGCAAGGAACCAGGTTGTTAATGATGAAGTTGCATGGGCTCCAAAGGCCCCTTCCACAAGTTTCTCCCATAATCCAATTCTATAAAGTGAATGAACTATGTCCCCTAAATAACCAACTTCAAACTTCACGAACATCTCCAACACACAATGCAACCTTTTAATGGTTCCTTCTAAGGAAACTTTTGTCCACGTATAACCCTCCTTTAGAGTGGTTAAACTTACTTTATTGAAATAAAATAATGAAAACACCAATATTATGGGCCATCGAACCCTTCAAAACATCCAACGATCTTCCTTTAAACTTGAAGATTGTTTCAGTTTTCTAGAGCTACCATGTTTACACAGTTACGAGTAGAAAAATAGTTGCATTTCTCAATATATTCTTGGTGTTTCTATGGAAATTACGCCCAAGCTGTAAATCAATTACACTCACAAAATTACTAGCCAAACATTCAAAATTCCACAAAATGGAGACTAACTATGGAGCATAACACAATCCTGTATTGAATAAGTGTACATCAACCAACCTCATAAAGTAATAGGTTGTCCAAATATATAATTACATCAGAGATTTGAAAGCATAAGGATGCTATTCGAATTGGACAAAAAGCGGGCTTACTAAACTAGTCAAAATCCTCCATAGGTGCATAAATCACTTTCCTAGTATGTCAAGATGCTCACAAATTAGCTGAGTGAGTTGTACCAATTGATAATTGATGGAAAGAGATCAGATCCATGCTTTTAGATGGAGAAAAAGAAGGAGTATGGTTAAGGAAAAAAGCAAGACAGTTACTCCGAGACTAGCTTTTCTCTTTTGCCTTAAAACTGCTAAAAGAAAGGAAGCTTTCAGAAAAGGAAGAACTACGCTTTTGTTATTCTGGAATTACTACATATCTGTCAATAACCTTTCCCAGGATGTTTCTAAAGTGCTCATTAATCCAGTTTCAGCATTTGTTGACTTCTAGGTGCAAGTGGATGCCAACTAGCATAGTAATGAATCTAGGAATCTAGGAATAAGACAAAAATGATTAATTAATGTCAAATATGGTTAACTATGGGTTTGATTATTCTAACACCCCCCTTAAGCATGACTTTACATATAATATCAGAAAAAATATAGGTCCTAGAAACAAGGCTTAGTCACCCTTTACATACTGCTTATCCATACAACCAAGGAAAGAGGCAAAAACACAGTGGGAAAATCCTCCCTTAAACATGGATAGAAAACAATTTTTTTGGAAATCTTGTTATCAATAATTCTTCACCACGTGATAACCAATAATCGACAGTGATTTAAGATTACTAAATTTCTTCTCACAAAACACCTTGATGAAGATGTCTGCTACTTGCTATGAAGATGCGCAGTAAAGTAGAGAAATGGTACCATCATGCACAAGGTCCCTAATATAGTGCATATGGTTTTCAATGTGATTGGTTCATCATCTTTGAACTAGATCAGTATAGATTCGAATTGTGCTTTGATTGTCACAATATATGACCATGGAAGTCTCTGATTCGATCCCACATTCTCCAAGTATCCCCTGCAACCACAAACATTGAGTAGTTGCATTCTCAGCTCCTCTATACGCTGCCTCTATAGATGAGAGTGTTATGGAACTCTACTTCTTACTTGACCAGCTGATTGGTCCATCTGCAAGCATGAACACAAATCCTGAAGTAAACTTTTGATATGTGTTGTCACCTGCCCATCACTGTCAGTAAATCCAACTAGTTCTAAGTCAGATTTTGTTACATAAAAAATACCATGAGTTCTTGTTCCTTGAACAAAATTCAGAATTCTTTTAGCTGCTTTCCAATGGATTTCATGAGGTTTATCCATGTATCTAGAAGCCGCACTAACTGCATAAGATATGTCAGGTCGAGTGTGTGTAAGATAAAGAAAACACCCAATCAACTTTCTATACAGTGTATTATTTACCATAGGAGAAGAACTTGCTTCTTCAAGCTTAACTCTAGAAAGGAATAGAGTCTTGCTTGGCTTGTAATTCTTCATGTTGAACTTGTTGAGAATATATGAAGCATACTTGGACTGATGAACTTTGATTCCATGTTGGGATTGAGAAATTTCAAGACCCAAAAATTGACTCAACAATCCCAAATCTGTCATAGAAAAGGCATGGTTCATTGCATCCTTCAAGGAGGCAATCTCTTTCTTTGAACTTCCTATTATCAATAGGTCATCCACATACAAAACAATAATCATTAAAGAACCATGTATCAGCTTCAAATAGACATTTGGATTAGACTTGCATCGAACAAAATTTTGTGACAGCAGAAAGGCATCAATATTGGCATACCATGCCCTGTGGGCTTGCTTTTGCCCATACAATTATTTCTTTAACCTGCACACTAAAGATGGATTAGATACAAAACCTTATAGGTTTTGCATATAAATCTATTCATTCAAATATCCATGTAGAAAGGCACACCTCACATCCATGTGATGCACCTCCCATTGCCTTGAAGCTGCAATGGGAAAAGCTAGCATTATTGAGTCCATCTTTGCCACTATTGCAAAGGTCTCTGTTGATGTATTTGTAACTTCGGAATGTATTCACCTATATATCTTATGTATTGTACCCCGATGTTTATTTCAAGAAGTGTCTATAATGTATTGGAGTCATGTCATGCCCCGATGTGCCTATTGGGAGATTCAATAATGTAAACAAGTCATGTCAAGTCATTGTGGGTAACCCTCCTATTGATCAAGGGTTAAAGTCCCCACAGTTGTGGGGCCTTAGGGTTATTAGACTCTCGTATAGAAGTCGACCCTAGTGAGTTATTGTCAAGTCGGGAATTAGTATAAATAGAGAGTGAACCTCTCTATCTATCACACATTCACTCACACTTAGTTGTAGCGCATAACTGAGAGAGAAGAAGTCGTTGGGACAAGAGAGAGAGAGACTACTGCTGTCGAGAGATCATCTTGCTGTTTTTGCGGTTTTTCTTTTGGTGTTGATTCTATCTCTGAGGAAGTTGCGGGGTTTTCTCCTTTATGGTTTCCCCGAGGAAAAAACATTGTGTTCATTGTCTCTTATGTTTGATTGTTGTGCTTGTTATTCTCTCAGTTAAATATCCTAAGATAACGCTAGCTTCAATGATAAAAATCTAACATGGTATCAGAGCTAACCTGAGAAGAAGACACTGTGCAGCTGTGGAAACTAGGGCTTCCTACTTTTTGGATCTCTCTCCACATATTTTCAGAAAAAGAATGTTGGGCTGACTCTCCTCTCTAGGGCGCATCTTTTTATCAAAGCAGAATCTGATTCTGAGCATTTTCAGTTTTTAACCCGACACTGCTGCCGAAAATTAGGGCTTTCCACAGAAGTAGAATTTTTGAGTGAGCCTAGGCCTGGATTGATCTCCTCCTCAAAATCGAAGTTTAGAGATCAAGATCAAAGCTTTTGGTTGGACATAACTTCGGGAAATCCAAACCCTAATCTGCTCCTGAACCAACTCTGCAGAAATTTAGCTCCAGATCCAGATCCGACATCTTAAACTGGTAAAGATCTAAATCTTTTGGATTTCCATTTGAGGTTCTCTGTTAAGATGTCTCATTATACCAAGCTTGATGAAAATCTTGAGGGAGCTGGTAACTTTCGAGCCTGGAAGTATAGGATCTCCCTAATCCTGGAAGAAAATGAGTTGGACTCTTACATCACGGAAGAGGTTCTAGTTCCAGAGGGAGATGAGGCTAAAGCCTTACACAAGAAGAAGTTGGTCATGGCTAAGAGGATTATTGCTGATTCAATCAAGGATCGCCTCATACCACATGTGTCCTCCCTAAAGACACCTAAAACTATGTTTGATGCCCTGACCAAACTATTTGAAGGGAAGAACATAAATCGGAAGATGACTCTGAGAAACCAATTGAAGAATGTAAAGATCTAGGATGTGGAAACCATCTAGTCTTACTTTACAAGAGTCTCTCAGATCAAAGAACAACTTGAAGCAGTGGAAGAAGAAGTGGAGAATGCAGATATTGTGATGACCACCTTGAATGGTCTCCCTAGGACACGGGACTCTTTCATTCAAGGGATCTGTGCTAGAAAGAAGTTAGTCAAGTTCAGCAGACTATCGAAAGAATGCTCTCAAGAAGAAGCTCGGATAGAAGCTCGAGAAGAAAAGATGGGAAGTGAAGATCAAGCTCTCACAGTACACTCCAAGAAAAGCAGAAGAAGCTCTCATCACTCTAGTGGTAAGAACGTCCACCAGAAAGATAACACTGGAAGAGATTTATATAAATTCAAATGCTATACATGTGATGAAAGAGGACACTTTGCCAAAGACTGTCCTAGAAACAAGATTAACTCTCATAAGAAGAAGGGAAACAAGAGAAGACATCATGCTCATGCTATAGAAGATGATGAACCTTCCACAAAGAGAATCAAGCAAGAAAGTGATGATTCTTCAAGTGATGAAGAATATGTCTTGATTTCTGCTCTCACGAGATCTATCACACATGGAAGCAATGATTGGCTTATAGACAGTGGTGCTTCCAAACATATGACGGGATTCAAAGAATCCTTCGTGAAACTATCTGAACATGAGTCACCTCACAAGGTGAAACTTGGGGATGAATACCAGTATCCAATAAAAGGTAGTGGGGAATCCTCCTATAAGCTAGACTCTGGAAAGTCTATGAAGATACAAGATGTATTGTTTGTACCAAGACTAAAAAATAACCTCCTCTCCATATCTGCATTAGATGCAAAAGGCATGAGGGTTGCATTTGTAGACGGCCAAGTTCTCATGTGGCCAAAGGGAAAGACTATTGATGATGCAGTAGTGATTGGGGAATAAGAGGGAGGTCTATACAAATTGACGGGCCATCCAGAACAATCCTTGGTCCATGACACATTTGAGCCAAATGAACTTTGGCATAGAAGGCTTGCACATGTGCATTACAGAGCACTACCACTTGCAAGCAAAGTTGTTGAAGGTCTTCCAGAAATTCAGGCAAAACATGATGGAGTATGCAAAGGATGTACAAAAGGAAAGAACACAAAGAAGACATTTCCAAGTAGCGAGAGCAAGGCAAAAGGAATCTTGGAAATCATTCACTCTGATGTATGCGGTCCAACGTCATCAAGTTCATTAAGCGGGTATGTATACTATGTTTCTTTTATTAATGATTTTTCTAGGAAGACATGGATATACTTCATGAAAAACATAGATGAGGTATTCAGCAAGTTCAAGGAATTCAAAGCCTTGATCGAGAACCACATAGAAAAGAAGATCAAAACCTTTCGATCAGATAATGGTGGAGAATTCCAATCAAATGAATTCAAAGCATTATGCAAAGATTCATAGATTAAGAGGGAGTTAACCATTCCATATAATCCACAACAGAATGGGGTTGCAAAAAGGAAGAATAGAACGATCATGGAAGCTGCAAGGGCTATGCTTCATGATCAATATCTTCCCATGCATCTATGGGCAGAAGCTTCCAGAACAACGGTGTATGTACAGAACCGTACTCCACACAGAGTACTCAAGCACAAGACACCTGAAGAAGTCTTTTCCGGCAAGAAACCATAAGTTAGCCATCTGAGAATATTCGGCTATCCAGTGTACATACACATTCCGAAAGAAAAGAGGACAGAGTTAGATCCTTCCGGAAAGAAGGGTATATTTGTGGGATACTCTAAAAGCTCGAAGGCTTACAGAATATACTTCCCAGGATTCAAGAAGACTAACATCAGCATGGACGTAACATTTGACGAACACTCGGCTTACAACAAATCCAGAAAGAGGCCTGCTGAAGAACCTGAAAAAATAGAAGCACCTAGAATTCATGACACAACCATGAACGAAGAAATTCAAGAAGAAGATCGAGAAATAGAAGAACCTCAAGAACCTGTAGATCCACCTCAGGAGAAGAATCCTCACAAGAGGAAACCTGCTTGGGTACGAGAAGCTATCCAAGGTGCAGAAAGATATGGGGCTCCAGAAGAAAATCATAGAGAAAAGAAAAGAATTAGGCCCTGTTCCGGTTATGTAGGCCTACTATGTGACATTATGGATAAAGAACCTTCCAACTATAAAGAAGCGGCAGAGAAGAAATAATGGAAGAATGCTATGGTCAAGGAGTATCAATCGATCATGAAGAATGATGTTTGGGATGTTGTCCCAAGACCAAAAGGGAAGTCTATTGTAACTTCCAAATGGATCTACAAGATCAAGCATGCTGTAGATGGCAGCATAGAAAAATATAAAGCAAGATTTGTGGCTCGTGGCTTCTCCCAGAAAGAAGGAATAGATTATGAAGAAACTTTTGCACCTATAGCCAGATACACTTCCATCAGATCAGTACTTGCTATGGCTGCAGTGATGAAATGGAAGATACACCAGATGGATGTCAAGACTGCCTTCTTGAATGGTGTAGTAGAAGAGGAAGTGTATGTGGAGCAACCACTCGGTTTTGAGACACATGATAGGGAGACTCATGTGTGTAAATTGAAGAAATCCTTGTACATTTGAAACAGGCACCTAGGACATGGTACAACAGAATTGATGGCCTTCTATCCAGTTTGGGCTTTACCAAAAGTAAAGTAGATTCCAACCTTTACTACAAGGTTGAAGAAGGTAACCCAGTGATACTCCTACTGTATGTAGATGATCTATTTGTAACAGGTATGGATGGGTTGATTGTTGATACGAAGAGAAAGCTTGCTGCTGAGTTTGAAATGAAGGACTTGGGTATGATGCACTATTTTTTAGGCATGGAGGTGTGGCAAAATACGGATGGAATCTTCCTCAGACAAGGGAAGTATGCAGTAGAGATCCTGAAGAGGTTCGGGATGATGGAATGCAAGGCCATAACCACACCTATGGCATCAAACCTAAAGCTATTGAGTGATGCTTCATCAGAAGCGGTTGATACTATGATGTATCTTCAGATGATTGGGTCCTTGATGTACCTGACGAACATGAGACCAGATATTTGCTTTGTTCTGAACACCTTGAGCCAGTTCCTAACAGATCCGAGACATATTCACTTGATTGCTGCAAAGCATATTTTGAGGTACCTAAAGGGTACAGTTGATTATGGGCTCAAGTATGAGGCGAATCAAAAGATTAACCTGGAAGGTTATGTTGATTCAGATTGGGTAGGCAGTGCCATCGATAGGAAGAGCACTTCAGGGTGTTGCTTCAGTATGGGATTAGGTGTGATCTCTTGGTTTAGCAGGAAGCAGTCATGTGTGGCACTGAGTACAGCTAAAGCAAAGTATGTTGCAGCTTGTTCAGCTAGTTGTGAGGTAGTATGGCTAAGGAAGCTACTGTCTGATTTATTTGATCTCCAGTTGGATGCTACTTGTATATATTGCGACAACTAGAGTTGTGTGAAGTTGTCTGAGAACCCGGTGTTCCATGACAAGTCAAAGTATATCGAGATCAAATATCACTATATAAGGGATATGGTGCAGAGAGGAGCAGTGAAGCTCCAGTATGTTGTGACGGACGAACAGATAGCTGATGTGTTGACGAAGCCATTGGCCAGAGAGAAGTTTGAATACTTCAGGGAGAATCTTGGTGTTCTCTAGATCGAGGTTCCCTCCAAGGGGAAGTGATGATTCTATGAGCCATTCTGACATGGTGAGAGGATTGGTTCCTTCCATGGTCAGATGTAAGGGCTGAGCCATTCTGTCATGGTGAGAGGATTGGTTCCTTCTATGGTCAGATGTGAGTGCTGAGCCATTCTGATGGGACTGTAGGATTGGTCCCTACATGATCAAATATAAGTGTTGAATGTCATTCTCTGAATGGAGGCACCTGTTTAGTTACCAGGAATACTCAGCCTAGAGCTAAGGGCCATTCTGATGTGACTATGGGATGTGTTCTCACATGATCAGATGTAAGTGCAAGGCCATTCTGATGTGATTGTGGGATGTGTTCTCACATGATCAGATGTAAGTGTAGAGCCATTCTAAGGAGACTATGGGATGTGTTCCCACATGATCAGATACAAGTGTTGAGCCCTTCTAGTATGGTTGCGGGATGTGTTCCCCACATGGCTGGATATAAGTGCTGAGCCCTTCTAGCATGGTTGTGGGATGTGTTCCCCACATGGCTAGATATAAGTGTTGAGCCCTTTTGATATGGTTCTTGGATGTGTTCCTCCCATGGTAAGATATAAGTGTTGATCCCTTTTGATATGGTTCTTGGATGTGTTCCTCCCATGGTCAGATATAAGTGCTGAGCCCTTCCGATATGGTTCTTGGATGTGTTCCTCCCATGGTCGGATGTGAGTGCTGAGCCTTTCCGATATGGTTCTTGGATGTGTTCCTCCCATGATCGGATGTGAGTGCTAGGCCTTTCTGACAGGGTTGTGGGATGTGTTCACACATGGTCATATGTGAGTGCTGGGTGTGCCTTTCTAACATGGTGTTAGATGTGTTCCTCTCATGCTCAGATGTAAGTGCTAGGCGGGCCATTCTGACTTAGGGTCAGATATAAGCGCTAAAGAAGACCTACATGGAGGCTAGGCCTACAAACAACATGAAAAAGGGCTAGATTTGACCCAGTAATGATGATCCAGCAGTAATGATCCAGATCAAGTGATGATCTAGATCTAGTGATGATGATCCAGCAGTGATGATCCAGATCGAGTGATGATCTAGATCCAATGATGATGATCCAGATCGAGTGATGATCCAGATCTAGATGAAGATGACTTGAAGATGAAGATGACTTGAAGATAAAGATGACGAGGACTCGATGATGATCCAGATGATACAGAGAAGAAGACTTGTGCTGATAAATTGTGTCGAGACAATACCTTCCTAGTTAAGAGGGAGTGTTGATGTATTTGTAACTTCAGAATGTATTCACCTATATATCTTATGTATTGTACCCCGATGTTTATTCCGGGAAGTGTCTGTAATGTATTGGAGTCATGTCATGCCCCGATGTGCCTATCGGGAGATTCAATAATGTAAACAAGTCATGTCAATTCATTGTGGGTAACCCTCCTATTGATCAAGGGTTAAAGTCCCCGCAGTTGTGGGGCCCTAGGGTTATTAGAATCTCCTATAGAAATCGGCCCTAGTGAGTTATTGTCAAGTCGGGAATTAGTATAAATAGAGAGTGAGCCTCTCTATTTATCACGCATTCACTCACACTCAGTTGTAGCGCATAACTAAGAGAGAAGAAGTTGCTGGGACAAGAGAGAGAGAGAGACTACTGTTGTCGGGAGATCATCTTACTATTTTTGGGGCTTTGCTTTTGGTGTTGATTCTATCACTAAGGAAGTTGTGGGGTTTTCTCCTTTATGGTTTCCATGAGGAAAAACATTTTGTTCATTGTCTCTTCTGTTTGATTGTTGTGTTTGTTATTCTATCAGTTAAAGATCCTAAGATAATGCTAGCTTAAATGATAAAAATCTAACAGTCTCATTGTAGTCAATACCTTGAACTTGTGAGTAGCCCTTAGCTACCAATATTTCCTTATATTTCAAAGGTGGACCATGAGCACCAAATTTGGTTTTATAAACCCACTTACACTTTACTAGCTTTCTCCCTGGGGGAAGATCAACTAGTTCCCATGTGTCATTCTTCTAGAGCAAGTTGTATTCTTCTTTCATGGTTGTTTTCCATATTGGATCATCTGATGCATATTCATATGTTTGAGGTTTAGATTCAACCATCAAACAACACTTCTCAACAAAGATTGGATCTTTCACACAAATGGCACTCTCAAATTGAGATCTAGTCCTCCTAGTGTCACTAGGATTCCCAACTAGTTCCCCAACTACATGAATGGTCCTTGCTTCCCATTTTGGTCTTGTAGGACTGTTAGGATCTACAATTAAATCATCATTATCATACATATCAGAATAAAAAAACTCATTAGTCTCTTCACTTACAATCAGTGGTTGTGGTGATGAAGAGGACTCTCCAACTTCTATTGCTGCTAAAGGCTCTTCTTCAAACTGAACTCTCCTTTCAATGAGAAATTTTTTAGTGCTCAAGTTGATCATCTTGTACCCTTTTGAATATTCTGAATACCCAACAAATAGGAACTCTTGGATTTTGCATTGTAAAGCCTTCACGTTTTCAGTTGGAATTCTAGCCCAAGCCTTTGAGCCAAAAATCCTGAACTGGGTCACATCTGGCTTGTGCCCACTCCAAGCTTCGAAAAAAATGATTCCATCAAGTTGCTTGTGTGGCATCTTGTTCTGGATATATGATGCACAGTTTATAGCTTCAACCAAAACTTTGGTGGCAAATTTTTAGACTCCATCATGCAAGTTGCCATCTCCTTGAGTGATCTATTCTTCTTCTCAGCAACACCATTTTGTTGAGGTGTGTAGGGAATAGAATGTTGCATCTAGATACCTGCATATTCACAATAATGGATGAACTCAGACTTGACATACTCTCCACCATTATCATATATGAGGAGGCTTGATTTTCCTCCCAGACTGGTTCTCAACCAAGGCTCAAAAGACCTTGAAAAGGTCAAAAACTTCATACTTATGCTTTAGGAAGTAAACATAACAATACCTGGAAAATTCATCTATGAAGGTTAGTGCATATTTGGCTTGACTCATGGACTTATGAGGGATGGTCCAACAATGTCACTGTGGATTAACTCAAGGAGTCCAGAGTTTCTCTCATGACTATCTCTCTCATACTTGTGCTCTGGGTGTTTTCCTAGGATGCAACCTTGGAAGACTCCCTTAGAAAACTTGATCTTTGGTAACCCTATGACCATGTCTTTGTCACTCTTTTATGAAAGATACTTGTAGTTAAGATGGCCAAATCTCTCATGCCAAATCTTTCTTGCTTCATTAGCATGAGTGATAAGAGATGAGGGGTTTGAGAAAGGTAGGAAATGGGAAAGCTTGTATACCTTCAAACTGTGATCCACAACACCTTTTGCTATGACTTTACCATTCGAAATATTTGTGATTTCAACTTCATTGGGAGAGAAGATGAATTTCTTAGGAGACCCAATGTGGGTCATCTGATACACTAACAAGAAGTTAGCAACAATACCTGTTACATACAACACATCATTGAAGGAACCACGGTCAAGATCAATCCTACCCTTCCCCAAACTATCACGAATAGAGTCATCTCCCAAAACAATTTTTGGACCTTTCGAATCATCAAGAGAGGAGAAATTCTCTCTTTTCGAAACCATGTGTCTAGAAGCTCCAGAATCAATGACGAAGGTGGATGATCTTGAGGTGTTGGAAACCAAGGCATGTACTCTCTCCTTGTCATCTGAATTTCTTCCTCCTTCCCTCTTTCTTGCGCATTCAGGAAGGGATATGTTCTTCTTCTCCTGGATTTGGGTCAACATGTCAATTTTCTTTTTCATACAAGAGCTCTCAGGATGATATCCCTTACTGCAGTATGTGCACTTTCTCATTTCACCTTTGTTCTTCTTCTTTTGAAAGTTATTCTTGGAGCCTGAGGGCTCCTCTTAAGACTTTGACTTGTCTCTCTTTTGATCAAGTGACTTCTTGGCTTTCTTCTTTCCTTTTGAATCCACCCTCGAATCTCCAGCAACCAAAGCTTGGTCATTGGAAGGTTTGATGGTGCCCATCATTACCAATTTATCTTGCTCCTAGGTGAAGGATTCCATGAACTCAACAAGCTTAGGCATATTCCAGGCTCGTGCTGTCAATTTAGTGGCATGGAAGGTCAAAACAAACACTAAATTATTAGGAACAAGCTTCGAAAGTATGGTCAAGACTAGTTGTGCATCCTTCTTTTTGATTCCACATTGTTTTAACTACAGGACAAGAGCTTTAAACTTGGAAAAGTAGAGTTTTAATGATTCAAAGTTGTTAGGACTCAATCGGATCAACTCATTCTTAAGTTGATGTCCTCTCATTTTATTTGTCTTTCCAAAAATCTCTTCAAGCTTCTCCCAAACCTCATTTGTGATGTCAATCCATCAAGATGGAAGAGGAGGTTTCTTGAAATGCTCAAGCACAAAAGACCATAGGCTTCATCCCTCTTGTTGTGCCATTTAATTTTCTCTGTAGTTGCATTGGGCTCTACCTCAATTGCCATGGTATCCCTGTAGAGGCCTTTGGCTCTCAACAAAATCTCCATCTCATCTTTCCATTCGAAGAAATTGAATGGAGTCAAGATGATCCTTTGAGATTGGTCCATATCTCAGCAACTGTGCCCTTCAACCAGCAGAATATGCTCCCAGTCAGTGATGTCAAACCTGTAATAGCAATATGAAAGGAGAGAAATCGATCTACAAAGGCTCTGATACCATGTGGAAATTAATCCCATGTTATAAATCAATTACACTCACAAAATTACTAGTCAAACATCCAAAATTCCACAAAAAGGACGCTGAATATGGAGTATAACACAATCCTGTATTGAATAAGTGTACATTAGCCAACCTCATAAAATAATAGGCTGTCCAAATATATAATTACTTCATAGATTCGAAATCATAAGGATGCTATTCAAATTGGACAAAAAGCAGGCTTACTAAACTAGTCAACATCCCCCATAGGTGCATAAATCACTTTCCTAATCTATCAAGATGCTCATGAATTGGCTGAGTTAGTTGTACCAGCTGATAAGTGATGGAAAGAGATCAAATCCATGCTTTTGGATGGAGAAAAATAAGGTGGATGGTTAAGTAAAAAAACAAGACAATTACTCCTAGACTAGCTTTTCCCTTTTGCCTTAAAACTGCTAAAAGCAAGGTAGCTTTCAAAAAAAGCAGAACTGCGCTTTTGCTACTCTGGAATTACTGCATAGTTGTCAAAATATTTCCCAGGATGTTTATAAAGCCAGTTTTAGCATTTGTTGACTTCTAGGTGCAAGTGGATGCCAACTAGCATAGTAAGGAATCTAGGAATCTATGAATAAAATAAAAATGATTAATTAATGTCAAATATGGATAATTATGGGTTTAATTATTCTAACAGTTTCCTAGGATTAGTTCTAGGGTCATTTGAAGCCTCTTTCAAGTGCATTATTTTATAGTAGTTTCATATCAGCATCTTAAGGGTTGTCATCAACACTGCCACAGTACTGTTGAGGCCCCTTTTTACACTAGATCAACCATTGAAAGCTACAAGAAAGGATACAAAATGGAATGTTTTAAATGCCCCATGTTATAAATAATTTAATGATGAATAGGTAAAATTCTAACATGGTGATTTAGGGACTAATTTGATCAGCAATCAAGGCTATTGACTTGGCTTCCAATATTCAGGATCCCAAGTTTATGTAATGAAGGCAATGCCAACAGTGGTCTTATTGTCCCTATTTCAAAAATATCATAACAACAAAAGAGCATAAAGTAACTATGCAAGCATGTGATGCATCCACTAACTGAGTAGATTGAGTGGCAGAGAACACGCAACTCTAATTATCTTAGTTGAAAGGATCCACATAATGGAAACTTGTATATTTCATTTTGTTGAGAAAATCGCAGGCACCGACATCAAATTGATCTTGAACTAGACATGGGAATGAGGAGGTTTTGTTGATATTGCAAGTGAGACCAAATTTGATCCCTTCTCTCATGTTGATGGTGACAAATTTGGTGTGGTATTAGAGTAACATAATGTGTTGGATCAATATGGAAAATGTGAGAGACCAGACTTGCACCTAATAGTGGAATCTAGGGTCAAGCATATGCTTGTTGATGGGAAGTCTAGTAAATATGAGTCATCTACTCAAGATAGAGTACACACACTTCTGGCTACATCATGAATGGATTTGAGAGTTTAGCAACAACATCAGCTCTTAGCTTTATGCTAAATGGTTGTATATGAAGGAATTAACAAAGACATATTTGAAACCCTTATTTAGAAAAATCTTGAGCCATTTAATAATCGCAACAACTGAGGAACTATGCCCTATGGAAATGCATAACTATGGCATAGTGAGAATCAACTAATCAAATATGCCACCTTCGTGCATATAACATACATAATAATAATAAATCATAATGATGATGGTGATGAAAAGACACGTCCAATCTAAAAGAGATGACCCATTGAAAGGACATGACTTACCATTGTGACCACTCAATTCTTTAAGTACACCATGACATGGTCATTGTATCATCATCTCGTATTTTATACATTTATTATATACATGTCCATTATGGATTATAACATGTTGTCCTATCTAAATTGGATATTCAACAATTGAATTATTCTCTCTTGATAAATGAATATTGTTCGTTTCATTTGGTATCAAAGCTTCGTCTCGTTTTGTCCTTTGGCCACATTCACAACTTTTTAGGATTTATCTATTTAGGTCTTTGACCACACTCTAGCCTTTGGCCACAAAAAAAATTCGAAATCTTGTAAGGAAGTTTTGCTGCAAACTCCAAGAAAATACTACTACTAAAGGAAGTATTATTCCACTACAACAAAAAAAATCAAAGGATAGAATCAGATACTTATAGAAGAAAGAAGAGAAAAAAGGAGAAACCTAAATAACTACACTAAGACCTACAACTAAAGGTGAAAAAAATAAGGGAATCTATATTGTTCCCATTAGTTCATTGGTTTAAAAAATCGTAAGGACACCAATGCAACCATTTTTCTTCTTGTAACAATTGTGGGGATATATGTGTGACCGAAACCTATCCTTGAAAGCACTGTAACAACCACCATTCTATATGTTGTGACAAACTTTGAGAGGGTTGAATCATAAAAATATTCACCGACAATTTGTTCATGATCCTACATAGATCCCACATCGTCGAACAATCTAGGAATAACAATATAGTCAATTCTTTATATACCATTTTGGGATAGTCGTGAGTTTGAAGTCATGACAACAAAGGAATGGGAAAATTTCATGAAGGGATTGCTTGTAGTCACCATAATTAGCAGGAGATTACCAGCTGCCATGGGAATCTAAAGGTGACACCTCGGTGATCGGTCAATGAAACCATTGGGTGTCATTGTAACACTGCCTCTACTTTTCCATGTCTTGTCTTCATGGTCTGTATTACAATTGCCCTACAATCTGAATTATAGTTGGTTGCATAAAAGTTTTCTTATCAATCAAAGAAACAATAAGTTTCGTCACTGTTTCTTTATTGATTGTTGGTTCTTTATTGATAAGTTTCTCTAGCTTCCCTTGTAGTGACTTTTTATCATTATTTAGCTTCTTGATTTGGGTAAGTAAGCTCTAATTATGAATCCTTAAGCGTGAGAGTTCTTCATTGTTCTCTGGCTTTTCAACTTTGTCATTAAGGTCATGGATCCCTAACTACTCTTTTAATATTTTGATTTGCTTAAGCAACCTATAATTAAGGTTCCTTAAGTTTGAAGCTTCTTCATGTTTTAATAATTAATTGGTTCTCAAGATCTTGATTTTTTTGTTCCATCTTTTGAATATATTGCTTCTTATCCTTGGACTTCATGGTTTGTGCAAGTAGTTTTTATTATGTTTTTTTAAGCAAGTGATTTCTTCATCTTTGTCAATGATAATTTTGTCACAATATTTTTCAATGTTCCCCCAAGTTTCTTGGACGCGGGAGCATGGGAGCGAGGAAACGCATGTTGGGGACATGTGGAGACCACCCCCAAATTTTAGGGAAATTCAGGGGGGGCGAAGGGGCGTCGAAGTCATTCAAATTATAGAAAATATAATAATATTAAAAATCTCGGCAATAACAATTCAGCCTATATAAATATGGTTTAAGCTACTCCTAGTAAATACAGTTTAATTCTTCAATGATTCAACACACTTCAACATTCTGTAAATCCATGGCATAGATGTTGTAATGGGGAAATGTAACCAGTGGACCCTATTTCTTCATGATTCCAAAGGGCATCACATTATTTAAGGATTTCAAGTCCAACATACAATTACACAAGAGTACTATTAATCCTATATTGGGATCCTATTCATCAATAACAACATTTGCCCTCCTCCTCTAGCCTTTTAGCCCTTGCCTCTACCTTGAGTCTCGAAGTTGATCCTCAAAGGAAATTACTCATCACCCAACAATTTTGATGAAACTTCATAAACCAAGCATTAAAATAAGGTAGAATTAGAAAAAAAAGCATGCTTAATAAGTGATTTTGCTTGACTAAAGGGTACATTTAGTTTAAGGTCACGATAGAGGAGTTTAACAATTAGCACCACCAACATCAAGGTACATAGAGAGGTTGACGTGCTTGATTAAATGTCAATCCCTTAACCTCATACATGATAAAATCAAGTGGAAACGTTGCAATCTTGAAATCTTGAAAAAACTATTAAGTCTGTTGAATTCTGAATGGGATCTAAATTCTACTTTTTGCATATGAACTCTGATGAGGTTGGAACCACTCTCAAACATCCTATAAAATTTAATGGTAATGTTAAAAATTTAAGTAAAAGGATAGAAAATGAAAGATAAGGAAAATACCTCTTTTACTTTAAGAATTTAACATTACCATTACTACTTGAGCGCCTAGGAGCCCCCCATTTCACCGTTGCATGCTTCAAAACAGGGGGACGAGCTCGCCCCTGCGTTTCCTCAAGTTTCCCTAAATTGGGGACGTGGGAAAACGTTTTGGAAGAAGTCCCCAAGCCCCCGGGGCGTGGGGGGCAAGGGGGGCAAGCTCTCGACCTTGGGGGACGAATCCCCGTGGAACACTGATATTTTTGTTGATCTTGCAAATTTTGTATTGACTTGTAGCTATCTTGAAGGATCGCTTCGGATACGTCCTTTAGATCTTTCAATGAGGGAACTTCCAATACATCCTTTAGGTCTGCTGATGAGGGCACTTTTGAGCATGGCTTCATTGAAACATCCTATAATGTTATTTTCTTCTTCTTATAGGAGAATGTCAAAAAAAATATTCTCCATGTTTAAAGTGAAAATACCGAATGTTTGTACCCAAGGTGAACCTAGAACTATATCAATGTATTTATAAAACATGGTTGTGACGTTGAATTGGATATGAAAGTATAATCATTAACTCTCAATAATAGATAATTTATTTCATATTGTTTTTTGTTTTCGAATTACAACATTTCCTTTATTTCCGTCTCAAGAATCAATAATTAATTGACCACATCGACAGTAATATGGTTCATCTTATCACTTAAACAAATAACAATGTTAACAGATCTTATTTAAATAGTACTTAAATTTTTAATGATACCACTCTAGGATTTTTAAAACCTTCAGGAATAAACCAACCTTCCTTCCTTCCTTCTTTTTATTAAACTCCATTTTTAATACACTTTATTTCTTCCCTTAAGAATTATTTTAAAAGATTGAAAATATCTTTATATAAAATCCACTTATTGAATCAATTATTTCTAAAATGCACGTTACACTGGATTGTTATGACGTCACTTGGGTTTAAATTAAAAGGCATTTAATAATACTTAGAAACCCTTGCCTCCAATTTTGCTGACGCGATAGAACCCAGAACCTCATTTTCTGCACATGAGGTGATCCGAGCTCTAATCCTACACCAACATGTGGATAATCAAATTAAATTTTAATGGTGATTCACGAAACCAACGTGCAATCAACGACTAAGGATCAATTTATATTACAGATCAACGATCAAATCATAGTACATTGGTAAGAAAACCTTTGATGAGCTAAAACGGGCTAAAGTTGTGCTAAGTTTCAAGGCAGAGTCCTCATCATTACGCTTAAGTTGGCTTCGAACGCGCTTTTTAACATCATGTGCGAAGGCCTATTATGTACCATATCTAACGCGCTTTTTAACATCATGTGTGAAGGCCTATTATGTACCATATAGCGTAATGAAATATTTCCTTTAGTTGCTCGGTGTTGGAATTTGACAAGAAAAACGATGGCCATGGGCTATTTTTCCCATCAAATATGGTTTTAGACTTTTTCCATCAAATACGGTTTTAGATTTTTCCCTCCATAAGAAATGATGGCTTAAATTCATATCCTGCTTGAGGTTTTGACTGATGAACATGGCGGTTATTCTCCCTTGACTGAGGATGTCATGTACAATCGTGACGTGCAATTTCTGCTTGACCAATTAATATGATCACTGAATTGGTGTAACCTTGGTGGGAAGCTTCACTAAAATGGTGATTGCTCTTGATTCCATGTATCTCCTTATTCAACATAATTTCAACTTTCACCGTAATTTCCCTTTTAATTACATCTCCCTTTTTTACCATGAAATTGTTGGTCAGTAAAAATAGCGAATTAATGATCAGCTTAATATAAACAGTTACAACTTGAACAATAATAACAAGTTAAAAAGAGTAATAACAAGTTAATCCACTATTCAACTATCCGTTTATCCGAACAATCATGGACAAACAGATTTATTTGAATAGCTAAAAACTTGTCTGTTTTTAAGGACGTCGATGGTAACACAACTTCGATCTATAAGGGTGAAGGGATGGATAAAGCTAAAGATGTTGTAGGAAATAACGACCCCTCTTCAAATTCTAAATACACAAGTGTCATTCCAATGCACTCGATTATCGTTCCCTTTCACCTGCTTCTGTTCGCATTTAGGCTCCCTTGGAATGGATTTTGAGGTACAAGCAATTGGGGGCTATTTTTTTCATAAAAACTGCAACTTGTTATTCATCGATGTGAGAATAAAAGTTACATATCAAAATATTCTTTTGACCAAAGTCAAATAAACATCGTATTTCTTCCAGTCTTACAGACCTAAACTTTCTAATAATCATACTTCGAATACTATCCATAAAAATTAAAACTGCTAGACATACAATATTTAAATATTGTCCAAAACTTAAAAGTCCAACAATTAGCATACCGACACTTTTTAGAAAGGCTTCCAAAAGAAGTACAAAGGCTAAAAGGATGAAATTGAATCAGAGTCGATCATTCCATCTTCAATGAGTTCCTCATAAAAGATGAGGCCATCCATCTCACCTACAGATTTTTTTGAGAGAGTATTTGATGCACAGTTGAACTCCCTCTATATATGAGAAAGGAAATTGAGGAAAAATATGATAGCAATGCTTTAACTCTGATAAACCACTGCTCAAGATGAATGACTTGAAGTTAGGAGATACTCACTGCCCAATCAATCACCACACTAGAGTCACCAACAATTTGAATATTGAAAATGTCTCTTTTTTAGCATATCATAGAAGACCTCTTAATGCAAGTAGTTCAGCTCTAGTGTTTGTGCCTGTGCCCTACACTCATCCACATTTTAATAATATGGTATCTTTTGATATGAAGCACCACACTAGCCCCAAATCCATCAAAATAGCCAAAAGATATAATTTGATCTAGTGCTGGCATTGAGTGAATCTTAACCCCCTTTGGATTCTTCTCCTTATAAAATTCGAAGAACATACTAATGATCTCCTTACAATTCGAGGCTATGTTTTGAACTATTTTAGCCACTATTAATATATGCAGCAATTCCCAATTGTAACCATATCTGTGGTGATCTGTTATCATTGATGTTGATGGGTTTGACTTCCACGTTGATTTTTTCGGTTGACAACTTTGCTTAATTCCTCTATATGATCTTGAGTTTTCTTATTATTTGGTATTCTCACCTTTAAAAAAATATTTTGTGCAATGGAGTTGGTATTCTTTTTTGTCCCAAATGTGCAGTGGAGTTGGTCTTCCTCAATGGAATTTCAAAAACTGAAATTGGCCAAGGGCCTATTGTGGTAAAAAATAGGTAATCAAAGACACTTTAAAAAATTGATTCATGTGGCCAAATACCAACTCAAACAAGTTCTAAGAGATATGGCCAAGAGCCAGATCGACACGAAGCTATGATACCAATGAGACGAACGATATTCCTTTCTCAAGAGAGACAATAATTCAATTGCCAAATATCCAATTTAAATAGGACAACAAGTTAGAATCCATATAGACAAATATATAAATAGTGAATAAAATATGATATGATACAATGCCATGGGACAATGTCCTTTAAATAAGTATCGACTGGTTACCAAGGGTTAAGAGACATACCTTTTTGATTGCGTCATGTCACTTCATTAAATATGGTTTTTCATTATTTATTTATTATTAGTAATAGTAGTATAATATTTTTTGAACTCTATATTTATACATTTGCCTTCCTTACAAGTGAAGTCAAATTTGGAAGCTTCATCATTAGAAGAATTCAAAGATATCTCAAAAGCGATCTCTAAAGAAAATCAAAAGTTGCTAAAACATATTCAAAAGGAATCTGAAAAGGTTGTCATCAATAAAGATGAACTTTTTCACCTGAGAAACCATAACCAAAGTTTATTAGGCCAAAACAAGATGTTAAAAAGTGATAAGAAGTCGCTATAAGAAAAATTATTACAACTCACCAGTAAATAATCAAGGGTTGATAAGGAAACAATGATTGGTCTCGTTGAAATAAAGAAGTCATCGAAGGTAAAAAATCGAGACAATAGACAAAGGAAACAATACATATCTAGTCAACATCACAACTCATAAAGATACAAATCTATATGAAGTAAGGATGTCTTTAGATGCCAAAGTACAAACAATGGAAAATCCAAGTGCACTCACCAACAGAAGTTTAGTGAACAAAA
Organism: Pseudotsuga menziesii; assembly: GCA_001517045.1. NCBI lineage: Eukaryota > Viridiplantae > Streptophyta > Pinopsida > Pinales > Pinaceae > Pseudotsuga > Pseudotsuga menziesii. The sequence goes on from LPNX010145931.1 coordinate 568,516, forward strand.
AAATGACTTAGGCAGATGAAGAGGATTTAATACCAAAGGTGAATCAAGAAAACACTACAATTATGAGGAATAATCATGCTACAAAAATACCCTATTGACATCCCAATCACAAAAGTCGATGTTTTAACCAATAAATATATCAACATTATTCTGAGCATGAAAAAATGGTGTAAATTTCGAAGGATTTAAATCTCAATACAGTTAAGTTTCAAGGTACAAGTCATCATCAAAATCATAATACATATTTTCAAGGAGTTTATGATTGCACATTGCCATAGAAGATCAAATTGGAGTAGTTTGATCCAGTTATAGTTAAACAATTATGTTTTACACTTCGCAAATTATATCATCTTTTATCATCAACTATCACAACTACAAGAGCAAAGGATCATGAAAAGACAAGATGAACCAAATAAACGCAATAGTCTTTCCACACACACACACACACACACACACATATATATATATATATATATGCTTTGAGGATAAATCATTTTTAAAGGGGAAGGCAATGTAACATACATTCATCTCACCTACAGTTTTCTAAAATACATGACCTCTTGAAAGGGCATGGCTTACCATTGTGATTAGTCAATGCTATACATACACTATCACATGGTCATTGTATCATCATCTCATATTTTATACATTTATTATATACTTGTCATTTGTGGATTATAACCTGTTGTCCTATTAAATTGGATATTCAACAATTGAATTATTATCTCCATTGAGGAATGAATTGTTAGATTTTCGGACCCTATATTTTTGGCCCTTGATTTTCGACCCCTGATTTTTCAGGATGCTTTTTCGAATCTACTTTTTTGGACTGTGTAATGGCTTCTTTCAGAACAAATTTGATACCATGTTAGATTTTCATAACTTTAGCAATGTAATTTCATTGTTTATATTCATCCCACAATCATATTTGCAACATAAACAAAATAGGATCACTGAAAGATAGTCATGCACAAGAGACACAAAGAGACACAAAGATTTATCCTAGGAAACCACAAGGGAGAAAACCCAACAACCTTCTCTTACCCAGAGATAATATTTCAAGATACATACATCCAGATACAAGCATCGCATAGACAAGCTCTAGACAAACCCTAGAGCGAAAGAAGAAAACTCTTCAACAATGGAAAACCCAGAGAGAGTCTTCTACAACCCAAGAACAATATTTTTCAGCTTGAGAGAACTTCTCCATTTGTCCTTCTATAGAAGTGTGCACCACTTGAGATAGAGAGATAAACTTGTTGTGATAATGAAGTGTGAAAGCACTTTATTTATATTCTTCATTTCACTAGAAGTTTCCACAATTACATCGGTTTTACTTTTATTTATTTATCTTTTAATTTATCTTTTAAGTTGACTTGTCTTTTAATTTACCTATTATAATAATTGTATTCACTTGCAATATCGCACTTCTATTTCAATTAACTTAACCTTAGACAATCGTCATCATTTACATACTTTTTAATTCTTAAAGCTTGGGCGACTTTTAATATCAAAGGACATGTCTTATGGTTCACCTTGATTTGTAACAAGTGAAGATTTAGTATCATGTTCCAAGACACAAATTTGATCTGTAACATTGTTTGACACCCAAACCGCTTCTCTAGCACCATATATGATATTGTAGAAGACCCAATATTATTATTGTTTTCTCAGTAGCTCTTTGCAATATGTTCCTTTCTCTAGCAAATAGGACCAATTAATCAATTGAATGTATGTTTACTCATTGTTGGGCAACTTATTTCCACCACCTCACTTTTTTGACAATGGCAATTTGACATTTTTGTAATGTGTTCAATTCTTGATGATCGATTTTTCTAAAACAAGTCATATAGGATACAGATGAAAAGTGTTTGTACAATCATATGGTTATAAGTTTTATTCTTTCCCAATTATAATAAGGTTTAATAGAATGGTGGTTGCAATCCACCAGGATGGTACTATTGTAGATGTTAATATTATTATTATTATTTTAAACCTTAAAGAATTATAAAGAAGGCTTCAATATATTTCAGTGTAACACTGCTTTGTGAAAAAGTGCTCGGTAATTTTACAGGCACTATGCAAAATTGTATGCATAAGAACTGGATAGAGCTCCCTTCAATTTTGGTGATATATACTATTATTGATTTTCTGGCAAGGCGTAATATGTTGATCAAATGTGGTTTGTGATATCATATCATAGACATTTGTTCCTAAGTTGAGACATGTCACTTCCCCATAGATCATTGGTCAAAGATCCTTCGGTATGGTCAGATGGTCCATATGCCTTAGATGTGCTTAGCTAGAGACAGTGTCAAATATTCTATGTGTTGTGATATCTCTAAACTCTCATTAACACTTGGAATGTTTTCTTATATGACGATATGTTTGCATGGGATGTTACATTTATGCTTGTATAGTAATTCATGACCCTTTAAACCACTACTCATGTCTTAGTATAGCCTTGGTGTATTTTCCCATAAAAGTGTGTCATTCCAAAGGTTAATTTGTACCCTAGTGAACTAAACTAAGTGAATTCATCAATTTCACAACATTCTTAGTGCTTTTAGATGGATGCTGGAGCTTATTTTCATGGATTTGTCCCACATATGTGAGCTTGGGAAAAAGTTGGTTGTTGATTTATGAGGAGCACTCTAGGGTTTGATCCTAGTTTTTGTCTTCCTACCACTTGGCACTTATTTTGGGTAAACCGATCACCTATTTGGAGGAGTTTGTTGCTTACTTTGACCATATAGACAATTGATGTCACTTTGGAGGGAACTTGGAGCCACATGTTTGGCCTTTCTAGGAGAGGGCATTCCCATGAAGATGGGAAACACTTTTTAGCAAGAAGCGTGGGCAAGTTGCCCCAAACAATGTTTCAATCAAAGTAATTTTAAGCCCTTGATTGAACTTTCAAAAGCTCGATCGAGCTTGTAGCTCAATTGAGGGATTTTCTAACATATATATATATATATATATAGTCCTCTATAAAACACACAGTTGGGTGAGCTATTTTTATAATTCTCGATCGAGATATTAAAAAACAAATAAATCCCTTGATCGAGGTATTGTAAGATCTTGATCAAGCTAATAGTTCAATTGAGGGATTTGCTAACACACACACACACACACACACACACACACATATATGGCCCTCTATAAAACACACAGTTGGGTGAGCTATGTGTATAACCCTCGATCGAGATATTAAAAAACAATTAAATCCCTTGATCGAGGTATTGTAAGATCTCGATCGAGCTAATAACTTGATCGAGGGATTTAAAAACCAGTTGCTAGCCCCTTTTTTTACACATTTAATTTTTCTATCCTCTTTGAAGGCTATAAACCCTATCATTAATTACATTGGCGGACTTGATATGAGTGGATTCATCAACAAATCCTTTATCCACTAGCATATAATTTATGCATTTTTGAGTTTGTATCCTTTTTTTTCTTTTAAAACTTACACTTAAAAACCCTATAAACAACTTCAAACAACCTCAAAGAAAAATCAACAATATAAAAAGTGCATAGCCAAAAAAATTAAAATTAAATATAGACGTCCCACATCAACATGTCTACTTCAAAAGGATATTTCTGGGTTTTCAATTTCTGTAAATAGTAATTTGTTTTACGTGAACACATGTCTACAAAATGTGATTCAAATATTCAATGGTTAGTTTCGAAAAATAATAAAAATATATAATTTTACAAAATAAATTAGAAAAACTATGTATGGTCTAGTGCATTCTGTGTAGATCATACATACACATATATATTAAATTATACATTTAACATTAAAATTATTTTACATGAACACAAGCCACTCATTAACTTTTCCTTAAATTTGCAAGGACAGACATTTCATTAAATGCAGAATTGACACATTAAATGACATTAGTATTTTTTTTAATATCATTGGAAAGACAACATAATTCCCTATAATTTGTTTATTATTGTATGTCGAAATTCACAAGGCATAGATGAGTTTTGAGGGCTTCAATTTAATAAATGAGTAAAATATCAATTTTTTATCGCCGCATTTGGCCAAAAAGTGTTACCAATCTTCATGAATTCACCCAAGAGCGTAATAGGTTTTGGAGCATTATTTTTGTATATGATCATCTCTTGAACAATTTCTAGAGGAGTACTCCATCTCTTTAGCATGTTTGATATTGTTCCTCTTATATTTGACCTTGACTAATGGTGTGCCCCCTCTCTCTTGGGGCTTTGGTTAGGTTTTGATCATTTTCCTCTAACTCTCTCATTTGTTTAGTATTTTTTACTATGTCTAGAGGATTGGTGATCCTCTGTAAAATAGATCTATGGTTTTGATACATTTACCATTATTTTATTGTGAAGGAAGTTGAGTTTTCTCCTATATAAGAGAGCTCACTCCTCATTGGATCTTGTTGTTGAGTATTGAAGAATAATACTATTTTTTCATCTTTGACTCTGGTTCTTGTGGATTTTCTTTCCTCATGGCATAACTTGTGGATTCCAATCTTGAGATAACTTGTGAATTTTCTTGCAATAATGTAAAGTTAATTAATCTATTCCATAGAAGAGAAAATATGTTCCATTGGATAAAGTAGGAAAGAATATCTTTATGTGTTTTATGCTTTAATTTTGCATTTTGCTTGTATTTGGCATCTTAGGAGGGGTACAAGTTAATTAATGCATAGGCTAAGGCATGAGTTAGATTTTTAATTGAAGGTGTACATCAATGCAACGTTTCTCAGAAGGATTTGCAAGGAACCCAAAGGCTTGGGGGAATTTATCATGCACTTTTGCAAGTGTTCCAGCCAAGTAAACTAAGACAAGGCCCAAGGAGAAGTGCTCTAAAGACTCCATTCTACCCAACGATTAAAGCCTTTAGTCCCACACTCCATTTTTTCCACCAAAAAACCATAAAAAGTTTCATTTTTTTGTTCATTAAGGGTGAAAACTAAATCTAAAAAGCCTAAAAATATTTAAGATTTTCACCAAGTCAAGCCAAGGGAAAATTCTGTCATTCTAAAATGTTTTAGGCTTGAAATTCCAAGTTTTATTATCTATTTTTTTCATTTATTTACTGTAGAAAATAGAGATAAAACAACGATAGATGGTCTTCAATTCCATATCTTGCTTAAGAGTTTCGTGCTAGGAGAGATCACTAAAATTTCTAACTTATAAATCTAAAATTTCTTGCTAGTTTTAATAATTTAATTGGATAATTTCGCAATTTCTTTAATTCTAGAAGTTACTACAGTAAACTACTTTTATTTCTATAAGTTTCTAAGCCATCTAACATCCAAACATTCCAGTTTTTAATGTTTTAATTTTCTGCTATAAAATAGGTTAATTCCAAAAAAAATCCAAGACTTTGGCTTCATTTTACTACTACAAACACATTGGGATAGAAAACAAATACTTTGGAAATTTTGTGTTTATTGCTTCATTTGATAACAATGAATACTTCATAACAAGAAGTAAATTTTAAGTGTTATATTTGGTTAATGTTGGTTTGTAATATCTCATTTCATTAATTGCATTGACTAAACAAGTTCACTTCTAAATTCTAGAAGAGACACTTGGTTTAATAGTTTAAAAACTTGGTTTAATAGTTTAAAATTGCATGCTTAATCTAACACATCTATCGTTACGTGTATCTTTTGAATTCTAGAATTTCTATTGTGCATCTTAAACTTAATTTGTAAAATATTTCTATTGCACAAGCTCTTGACGATGTTCTTTATTTTATGGATCATGTATGTATAAGACACTTGTCGTTTAAAATTTTTAATTTGAAGTATTGGCACTAAGTTATAAGATCTAAATACCACACTTGGAAAAGTGATTCTCATTAGATCAAAAAGTTTGGAAAATGTCACAGTTAATTAACCTTGAGTGACTCATTTTTCAAGAGATTTTTCTCTCAAAAGTCAAAGGACTCACCTAGGGACAAACTTCATAATCTCTTGAGACATAAATTTAATAACTTGTCTTATGTGCTATTTCATTTTGTGGATGTATATTTATCAAGGAAAATAAACCCACTTACTTAATCACATTTTACTTCAAGTCGTATGAGCTACTTGCTACAATTTCTTTCTATAATTGATCTTGCTAGATGTTCATGGTTTATTTTACATTACATCTTTGAGCATTTCCTTTTCAAGTGTTTGATCTATTCTATTATTTGATATCTCACATGGTTAAATCATTTTTGGAAATATTGACTTAATAACACTCGTCAACACATCTTAACTAAGTTGGCTTTCCCTTAGCTCACTCTCTCTAAACTTCATCCACTCAACCTATATGGAATCCTCCCTTGCACTCGAGAGCTAGTCTAAAAGTGGGAAGTTAGCACTGAGGTGATAGTGGTGATTTCTTCTAAAGTTGCTCGTTGATAACACTAGTGGATTAGGACTTCTCTAATTAGGTGATAAATCGAGTTGTAACAGATACCTCCAATTCCCTAAAGATTTATTCACTCCTTTCCTATATAACTTTGCTTGACTCTGTATTTCTTCAACTGCAATAGAGTAATTTCTTCTTCCATGTAACTTCAAAATATTTAAATGGACAAAGGCCAATAGTGGTAAAAGACCCGGATAGAGAAACTCTAGTGAATGTATGGCTAGGGGTTAAATCAAACTAGGTATGAAAAGAGCGTGGCCATAGGTTGGTTTAGCATGCAGCTCTGATAACAATTAAATAAACAAAATTTCATTTACTAACAAATATCCAACATAAGAAGGACAATAAAAAGAAATCCATATAGAACAATAAATATACATAATTGAATAATATATATATAAGAGATGATTTACAATGACCACCTTGACAATATACACATTGACTGGTCATATGATTGAATAGTCATGCCCCTTAATTAGGTCATGTGTATCTTCATTAATTATTGTTTAATTATTATTATTAGTAGTATTAGTTAATGTTGATTACATTTTCTTATGTGACTATGTAGCTTGAATCACGAACCTACTACAGTCTTATCTTTGTTAATTTCTCAATATCAAATCTTATTTATGTTCCAAATAATTTTTATACCCATAAATAAATTGTTAAATTTTAACTCACAAAATCAATAAATTTCTTGTTCACGTATTTTCTCAAACACTTAGTGTACAAATGCATATAAACTCAATGCTTCAATTCTAGAAATTAATGAGCATAAATACACAACTAAGTCTGATCTTTATGCAGCTGAAAAACACAGTAAATAGTCACACATTGACACAATAGTTTGGTCTTAAGACCCAAAAAAAAACAAAGGGGAAAACCCATGAAAGAGTATCTTCTTGATTATTATGAGCAAAATATACACAGAAAGTTTATGTATTTTTCCTTTTACAAACCGATGGACCAAATGCGTTGTACTTATCTCACTCCAATGATTCTTGAAAATTGTGCTCACTAAAGATGGTACAGTAGTACGGCCTATACGACCTACAGCCACAACATTTATGCTTTGGTTTGTGCAAACTTTGACAAGATGGCCTGCTTAATCTCAACTATATGGATTGTGCATTGAATGATTAAGTGTCTCGGTATGTGCACCCTCCTTTGATCTATGTTCTCTCAACTCTCAAGCAAGGTGACTCTCAATCTCCTCTTGTGCATCTCACACAATGATCATGTGTATTTCACACACTATAATTCCCTCTTTAGAAAATATATTTTATATTTGCACATTTAATGGCCTAACCCTAACTTCCAAAACTAGTTTTGATCTAATGAATGAGATTCACTCTCATCATTAACAGTTAGGATTTTAACTTCTCGTTAAATACATTTTAAGTCACTAAAATAATATGCTACTTTTACACTTTATAATATAAAGTCACATTATAATTATAAAGTCATTTATACAAAGTCATTTATACTTTATGATATAAAATCACTTTATTACATAAAGTCACTTTTCTAGAGAGACATATTTAATGTCCCTTTCATACTAGGAATCATCGTATGAAACGATATCCTGAGCTATCATTAATGAGAGATTAATGATAGAGAGAAAGAAGAAGAAGAGGGAAACAGAGGAGGGTGCCTTTCCCTATGAGATATTGGGCACACTCATCGAGGTTTTCAGCTTGAGAGAAGGTAGTACACTAGAGTTTTAACAAGGTTGTACAACATGTATTGTTGGACCATACAATTGCAAATTGGCACATAGTTTGAGGTGTTTTAATACACATACAAGTTTCATTTAATGCCGGTACAATTGCCATATTGTTCAGTTGATGTGTATTAAATTTGGGCACATATTCTGAGGTGTAAGTACTATTGTTTGAGGTTATATAGGTCGTATTGTGCACGGTTTTTCAAGCAACGAGTGACACAGAAATCGAGGTGGTTTGTGGACAGATTTGTGAGATAAGTATTGTTGTTTTTATTGGATAAAAGTGTATTGATGTAATCTTACTTTCTGAGAGTCTTCATAATAATTTTCTCCTTCACTGGTTTTCTCCTTCAGGGGTTTTTCCAAGGTTTTTGTGACCAAAATACTTGTGTCATTTGAATGCTTAAATGTTGTCTATTGCAGGTTATTCTGCTACTTATGTACTTAGTTCAATATTCCAGCTTATAGTTCATTATGAACATGCATGTGATTTGCATTTAATGTGGTTGGATATTGAAGGTTGGAATAATTAATGCACTAAGTGTTTGACAAAATCATTAAGAGAATTGTTAGTGTTTTTGCCTGATTTTTTTACATGCTATCAAGGCAAGGACTCTGAGTACAATGAGTAGATTTGGCACAAGAATATAGCAGCAAGTGCAAGTGGGTTTTGTTTGGAAAAACAAAGGGGAAGAGGGCAGCAGTGGTGTTGCTACATTTACTCACAATTAGTGAGTATTATTTGGCCAAGTGTTAAGATGGCAAGTGATGGGATGAGGTGTGAGGACTTTGTTGAAATATTAGAGAAGCAGTTCTTACTAGTCTCCTTTGTCTCAAGCTGTGATAGCAATGAGTACGAATATGCTAGGATTTGGATAGTTGACAGTGGGTCAACTAGGCGTATGACAAGGATATGGGATGTGTTCCTCAGCATCTTATGGATAGGACCGGGGTAGTATGTGAATGAAGCTCATGAGGAGAGAGGAGTCGGAAGAGTCAAATTCCAATTTGAGTTTGAAGAACTCCAAGAGGTGGATGGAGTTTAGTTTGTTCCAAGGCTGAGCTCCTCTCAGTCTCAACCTTGGAGGATGTCGAAAATGCAACCTTGTTCAAGTGGGGTTATGCCTTCATTTATTTGGTGAATAAGAATATGGTTAGAGCAATGTTGTTGTTAAAATATGTATTGATGACTTATGTGGTATATTTTCAAAGTATCATTTAAAGGCATAAAATAACTGTAATATTATAAAATAGAGTTATCCCACATGCATAATTGTAATTATATCCTTTGTAACCATTCTTTATATAAAAAGGTGGAAATTCATTTATCCCACATGTGTTATGGGTTGTATTGTAAACCTCTTGGTATATAAGAGAGGTGAAAGAGACCCTTTTGGGTATGTGTTGATTGTAGTTCATCACACATCACATGTTGTGTATGTCATTTGTACACACATGATTGTGACATGATTGGGTGATGGAGCCTGATGTGATGCATATGTGAGGATGCCATGTAATCTAGGAGATCTATTTTCATAATAATGGAAGATGAAACCCTTCCCGTGGACATAGCCCATATTGGGTAAACCACGTATATCGATGTTCTCTTGTTTTTCTCTTTTCTCCAATTTTATTTCATGTTTTCTGTTGCTTGGTAGATAGAAGGATAGACTAGTAATGCTTTCCACAGTTTATATTATGTTATGATAGTATTTCATATGTTCACGATATTCTAACAGTTGCTTGGCAAATGGAGAGGCAAGATGTACATAGTGCAAGGATGGTATGTGGTGGAAGGATCTAGGTGGATAACAAGTTCTCATGATTCTGAGACAGATGGAGAGTGAGATGCTCCAAGGATTGAAGTGGTGTCGGGTAGTCAATACTCAATTCATAGAGAAGAGAGGGAAGCTCATTCTAGTATTAGCAGGAGGTTGAGTTGGTTTAAGATGACACAACTAAAGGGTGCTTAGGAGTAAGATGAGATATCTCAAAGCACCAGAGGTAGGCACAGACGTTCAGTTTGGAATACAGATCAATAGAGGGACTTCCATAGTCAAAGGGAATTTCTAAAACAGATAGCATGAGATTGGAAAATGATCCTAATAGTCGTCATGCCAAAAGGACCTCCCTTGCTAAGAGGGAGTGTTGAAAATCATAGCTCGAGATGTCCTTTCATACGATGATGCCTAGTATGAAAGGGACATTACAGTTGTCTCTCTAGAAAAGTGACTTTATGAAATAAAGTGACTTTATGTCATAAAGTAAAAGTGACTTTATAATTATAATGTGACTTTATATTATAGTGTAAAAGTGACATTTTGTATTATTTTAATGACTTAAATGTATTTAATGAGAAGATTGATTATGTACTCCAAATTGAAGACCTGTGCCTACCTCTGTTGCTTCAAGATATCTCATCCTACACCTAAGCACCCTCTAGTTATGTCATCTCAAAACAGCTCAACTCCCTTCCAATACTGGAATGAGCTTCCCAGTCTTCTATATGAACTGTGGAATGACTACCCAAGGCCACTTCAATCCTCAAAGCATCTTGCTCTCCATCTATCTCAGACTCAAAACCTGTTATCCAACCATATCCTTCCACCATAGATTGTCCTCACACTATGTACATCATGCCTCTCCGTTCACCAAGCAACATAGCTCTAATCAAATTCTCATTCACCAAATAGATGAAGGCATAAACCAACTTGAACATGGTTGCATATCCGACATCCTCCAATGTTGATGTTGACCCTACAACTTTTTTAGAGTTGGTACATGGAAGACATTGTGAATTCGACTTGTCTTTGGTAACTTTGGCCCGTATGCTACGTGGCTAATCTTCCGTATAATTTGGTATGGACCATAGAACTTAGGTGCTAATTTGTTCTTTCCTTGTTGTTTTAGTGATAATTGTTTGTATGGCTGAAGTCTTACGAATACCCAATCTGCTAATTCAAACTCTCTCTCGGTTCTATGCTAGCCTGCTTCTTGTTTCATACGATTTTGTGTCATTGTTAAATTATCTTCAAGTGTTTGCATGATTCGTTGGTTGTCTTCCAGTTGATCTTTTACGGCAGGTACTTGTGTGCTTCCTTGAATGATTTCCTTCCATCTGGGTGGTTCATAACTATATAATGCTGGAAATGGAATCATCTTAGCCGATGTGTGATACGTAGCGTTATACCACCATTCTGCAAGGTGTAACCATTGTAACTATTTGTTATGTTTGTCTGTAATGAAACTACAAAGATAGGTTTCCAGACATTTGTTGACCACTTATGTTTTCCCATATAACTGTGGGTGATAAGCCAAGATCATATTAAGAGTAATCCATGTCTGCTTGCAGAATTCCTTCCAAAAATTGCTTGTGAATTTGGCATCTCTGTCGCTCACTATATTTTTTGGAAAACCATGTAATTTGTAAACAGTTTTACAAAACATTTCAACGATTTGGTTAGCGGAGTCAGTTTTCTTTATGCCCATAAAATGTGCATATTTGGTTAGTCAATCTACTACCACAAGGATTTTATCCTTACCATCTGATAAGGGTAACCCTTCAATAAAATCCATAGAAATTTCCTCCCACTTTTGCTTCGGAATGTGCAGTGGGTGGAGTAGCCCTGGAGTCATGACGTTTTCACTTTTATTCCTTTGACACGTGTCGCACTCGGCTACATATTTTTTAATGTCTTTATGCATTCCTTTCAAATATAACGATTGTATGGCATTGTAATATGTCTTGAAAAAATCTACATGTCCTGCAGCGGGTGAATCATGAGATTCTATCATCACCTTAGTTTTAAACCTTGATGTTGGGTTTAAATAGATTCTTCCTTTGTACCACAAGATGTCATTTCGCCACTCAAATTTTGGACCTCTATTCGAATCTTTGATTAAGGCACAAGTGTTTGGGTCTTTAGCGCATTATCTTCGTATTTAGTCCAACCACTCTTGAATAATGATTGAAATTGCATATGCCTGGACTTCATCTTTCCTAGATAGAGCATCAATGACTAGATTTTATTTCCCTCTTTTATGTAATATCTCCAAATCAAAGGTAGTGATTGTTTCTATCCACTTATGTTGTTCTGTTTACAATGTTTTTTGTTGAAGGAGATATTGAAGACTGATATGGTATGTTCTTATCAGTATTTTGCTCCCTAGAAGGTATTGTCGCCATTTTGCTAAAGCATGTATAATGGCCAGCATCTCTTTATCATAAGTGGACTTCAAAATTTCTCTCTTGTTGATATTTCTACTTTTGAATGCTATCTAGTGACCTTCTTGCATCAAACCTGCTCCTAGTCCAAAACCTGATGTGTCGCATTCGACTACAAAAGGTTTTGCGAAGTCTGGCGTGGCTAATACAGGTGTTGAAGAGATCGTGCATTTTAATGTTTCAAAACATTTTTCTGCTTCACTATTCCATTGGAAGGAATTTTCTTCAATAAATTTGTGAGAGGGGCGGTTTTATGGGCGTAATTCTTTACAAATCTTCGATAGTATCCTGTTAGGCCTAGCAATCCCCTTAGATTCGATATGTTATCGGGTTTGGGCCATTCCATGATTGCCTTGATTTTACTTGGATCGACTTTGACTCCTTCCTTCGATATCTAATAACCCAAGTAGTCCACTTCTTCTTTGCATAGAATTGGTTTTCTTCCAAAATGGTAAGTACTTGACTTAGGTGCACTATATGCTCCTTCCATGTTCTGCTATATATGAGGATGTCATCAAAAAATACTAGTATGATTTTTCTTAAAAATGGTTGGAACAATTTGTTCATTGCGGCTTGAAACGTAGCTGAAGCGTTAATCAATCTGAAGGGGAATTACTTTGAACTCATAGTGACCTTCATGAGTGCAAAAAGAAGTTTTTGCTATGTCTTCCACTCTAACTTTGATTTGATAATAGCCAAATCGGAGATCCAATTTTGAGAAGTACTTTGCCCCATGAAGTTCATCTAGCATCTCATCGATGAATGGGATCGAAAATTTATTTTTGATAGTTATTTTGCTCAGTCCTCTGTAATCTATACACAGTCTAAATGAACCATCCTTCTTACGTACTAACACTACTGGAACTGCATACAGGCTTCTGCTTTTTGAAATGAAGCCACATTTCAGAAGATCCTGAGTTAACCTCTCGATTTATGTTTTATGGTGATGTGGGTATATGTATGGTTTTCTACTGGCGGGTTTTGTCCCTAGTTCTATTTCGATTATGTGTTTGATCTTTCTGTTTGGTGGAAGCTCCATGGGTAGCTCTTGAAACATCTTGTGATGTTTTTGAATCGGCTCTTGTATCACTGGTTGTTTGTCCATATCTCCTTCACATGTTAGAAGCTCCATTTCTTGACATTGAAGTATGTACGTTGGTGCGCCCTTCCGAAGTAGCTTTTCCATCTAATGTGATGTAACTAACTGTATCAAAGGTGGTTGGAACCCGTATAATTTGTGTATCTTCCCGAACAGCTGGAATTCAATAAAATGTTCTTGGTGATTTGCAAAGTATGTACCCAAGGTTTGTAACCATTGTATTCCTAATACTATGTTGACTCCTCCGAGTGGTACCGCAAAGAAATATGAGCCTAAGTTATACTCTTGCATTTGTAACTTGACCTTGGGACATTTTCCCACACTGACGATATTCTTGCCATCTGCTACAATAACCTCCATGTTAGGTACTGGAAATATAAATAGGTTAAATACTTTAGCAAGGTTGACATTAAATAAGTTATGGGTGTTTCCAGTGTCGATGAGAACCGTGACGTTATTCTTTTTTATATGTCCTTTCATCTTCAATGTTTGCGATTGGGAGATTCCGATAATAGCGGCTAATGAGATTTTTGGGGTGGCGTCCTTGATTTTTGTTTGGTATTCTTGTTGACTACTCGCATCGTTTTCAATTGGTTCTTCGACTTCAACCTATGCTTCTTCTGCTTCACAGGCATACAACTTCTTTTGTAAGCATGTGTGCTAAGGATCCCATTTGTCTCCATGGAACTTACATTTCCCTTCCTTTATTCTCTAGGCCTCTAAACTAGGCTTCGCTTCTTCCCTAAGTTGTGGCGGTGTATATCTTGGATTTCATGTGTATGCTGATTGGAGGGACCTCTTTTTGGAGTCGTCTTTGTTGAAATTTGTATGAACCGATTTCTTGAATTTGCTTTTAATAATCCTAGCCTTACGTCGTGCTTCCTCCATCGTAGAGATGTTATGTAACTCTAGTTCATCACAGATGTGTTGTTTTAGACCGTGTATGTAGGTCTATAGTCGTTGGTCATCTGTTAACTATGGAACTCAAGTTGAGAGCACTTCCCACTCACAGGTGTACTCATCAACACTGTTTTTTTGTTGTAACCTTGTGATTTTGGCAAATAAGTCTTTTTCTTCGATGCCCTGTAATCTTTTGAGGAGGTCGTTCCTGAAGCTAACCCAGTTGTAAGAGCAAATTCTTGCAGTATTCTTCCACCATAAGTACCAGTTGTAAGCGTTGCCTTCTAGTTGCATGGAGGCATATTTAATTTTCTCGATGTCACAATGGATGTTGTGGATGTCTAGGTATTCCTCGGCTTTGTTAATCCATGCTATGCATTGTCGTTCGTCCCCGTCGTATTTGGGTAACTCGACTTTCACCCGTATTTGGTGTCCTTGTGTGGATGAAGTTGCGGATGACATGTTGAATAAAGGTTTGTGATGATCCGGTTGCTCAGGTGTTCTGGGTGAGTTCGGTTGCGGATCATTTGATATTTGTAATCTTGTCAGGATGGCGTTTAAAACTTCCTGATTTTTCTTTTGATCTACCTGCAGAGTAAGGGCGATATTCTCTATTCATGACGTTATTTGTGTCTAGTTTGATGTCAAAGTGTCATTGGTTTGTCCGATCCTTGTTTGGAGGTTGTCGTAGTTCTTGTTAATCTTCTCATTGAGTTGCTCGAGCCGGGCGTTGAAGTCACCCATTGATCTAGTGATGGTTGGAATCTTCTCGGTGCTGAATGTGGATTTATTTTTATTTGATGTATGATGCCAGCCTGCCACGGTTTTTTTTAAGTAATTATAATAATAATTATTATTATTATTATATAATTGTTTTAAATTAATAATAATATTAATAAATATTATTATTTAAAAAAACGTTAACAAGGTTGTGGACTTAATAGCATACGTGGAGTTGGTGGCGACTGTGGAGTAATGGAGAGTGGAGGTGGTGGCGACCGGGAGGCAAGACAAGCGGGCAGGAGGACGCGAAGGTGGATGGGGAGCATTTTTTATGCAACAAGGTCACCCATTAGCATTCGAAAGTACAAAGCTCAACAAGAGAGAAAGTTTGAAGTCCACTTATGATAAAGAGATGTTGGTCATTATACATGCTTTAGAAAAATGGCGACAGTATCTTCTAGGGAGAAAAATGCTGATAAGAACAGACCATAACAGTCTTCAATATCTCCTTCAACAAAACAACAAAAGTGGATAGAAAAAATCGCTACCTTTGATTTGGAGATATTAAATAAAATAGGGAAAGAAAATCTAGTCGTCGATGCTCTATCTAGGAAGGATGAAGTCCAGACATATGCAATTGCAATCGTTATTCCAGAGTGGTTGGACGAAATACAAAGAGAATACGCTAAATATCAAAACACTTTCGCCTTAATCGAAGATCCGAATAGAGGTCCAAAATTCCTGTGGTGAAATGACATCTTGTGGTACAGAGGAAGGATCCGTTTGAACCCAACATCAAGGTTTCAAACTAACATGATGATAATATCTCATGATTCACCCGCTGCAGTAGGACATGTAGGTTTTTTCAAGACATATTACAATGTGATACAATCTTTCTATTGGAAAGGAATGCATAAATATATTCAAAAATATGGAGCCAAGTGCCACACGTGTTAAAGGAATAAAAGTGAAAACGTCATGACTCCAAATCTACTCCACCCAGTGCACATTACGAAGAAAAAATGGGAGGAAATTTCTATGGATGGGAAGTGCAGATAGGGAAGGGAGAGAGCACGACAGAGAAGGCGTGTCGAAGCAGGCAAAGAAGATGAGGAGGCGGAAGGAACTACGTAGATGAGTGTGAGCGGAAGGAGGGGGCGTGATGGTAAGGAGCGGTGGAGCAACTGTCGCAACGGGAGAGGGGAGAACATGGAACATGGTCATGGGGAGGAAGGGGGACAACACAGAGGGTGGGAAGAAGGGGCACGAAGGAATGGGAGCAGAGAGAATGCAGAATGGTGGGGGAGAACGCGGGCGAGGAGCGTGGGAGAGTATTCGAACATGTATGAAGAAACGTAGTTGTGGAGTGGGCCGCAAGGTGGTGGTGTGAAGTGTGGGTATGGCTCGAGCTTGGCATGGAAGGTGGTGGGATGGTGCCGAGACCCGAGAGGCTCTGATACCAATGAAAGAACAAAAGTAGATGAAGAAGAAAATATGTATAAGATAGTTACATAAGAAGTGCCTTGAGTAATGTATACCCCAAGTGAAGAAGAAAGGTGACTTTCTTTAATTTAATTACATTAATTACTAAAATTATCCTAAATTAACCTAGTTTGGTGTTTTAAATTTAGCATTTATAAAAGAGATGCACCCTCCAACTGGTCTTCAAACCTCAAACTGGATGTGCCAATCTCCAAATAAAATTTTTTACTCAGAGATACAAATTGTTGAACTGCTGCCTGGAATTGCTACTCGCTAACCAGAATTTTTCCCACTACACAAATCTTCGCATGAAGTTGCTCGAGGTCTATCTTGGGATGCCTAAGATTTTTGCTCGTTGCCAGGCTCTTTTTCTGAGCTACCCGAGCCCTTGTGGAATGCCCGACGGCGTTGCTAGGCTTGCCCGAGGCTTCTTGCGACTGCCCAGCTTCCCTAGTCTACTTGGCGGTTGTTCCTACCGACGACATGCTTGCAGTTTGGCGGTTCTAGCCACAGCCCTGGCAGCTTCTCTGGTCAGCGGTTATGGCTGCAACTGCAGCCTACAACTTACCAGCTACCCCTCTATCGCTCTTGACCACTCCTCCTACCTCTGCTCATGAGCCCCTTCACAACCGGTAGCTAGTGTTGTGGATGTGGTTTCTCCTTTCCTTGTCATTGCCTCATGTTTCCTCTACTCCCACTGATATGCTGCACCCATGAGCCCAAACTCCATGGTTGCTTCTCCTTTTTCTTGTCTCAACCTCCACCACGTGTTGACTGCTCTTCTGCTCGCTTGACTGCACTGCTCTACTCAACCATTGCACAAGCTAAGATTTGTGTGGTTTCCTCTACTCCTGCAAAAGCCCTGCTTCAAACCTGCATGACTCTACCAATCTCTTGCTGCGAGTTCTGTCTCCGCCAGCAACCTTGTCACCATCCTCCTTCCTCTACTGCAAGCCCCCTCTATCGTCCGACCTCCTGTTCACGCGACTGGTCCTTTTCATCGCCGAGTACTACCTCTGCCCGACACTTCCACCACCGCCTGACCCTTCTTCAGCTGACTAGCAACTACAACACCCATGATCCTGCCCGCATATGGCCATTGTCTCCTAACTACTGCACCCCCTCCACGCAGCCTGTTCTCCTAGCGACTACAATTCACACAGATCTCTCCAACCATGTCTATTTGCATGGCTTCAGCACCCTAATTCTTGTCGGTTGATCCATGTGCAGGTTTGATGTAGAGTCCACAGGGACTTCACTTAGTGAGCCTCTCACATAGCACGTGCGATCGTGGGATATTAAATAATACCCTTAATTTCAAGCCTGATATTGACCCAAACTCTTTTTGTTGAAACCCCCTCCCAATACTTAAAACTTCCTCCCCACCCCTTTTTATACCTCGATCCTTATAAACCACCCTACCCATCCCCACCTTAAACCCCTCATCCCCCCAATACCTGCAATACATTGGTTTGATTTTTTATAATTTTAAAACCCACAATATGAACTAACGTGATAGGATATTGGTAAACAAGTGAAGCCCCCGTGGTAGAGTCTATGTGCAGGTTTGATCTAGAGTCTGTACATTGTACAACAACTATACAGCCTGTTCTGAGGCAGTAGGGTTATTCTCTCTCTTTTTTTGCTTTTTTTTGTTACGTTAAACCCTTGCCAAATACAATTTTCCTAGAGCTCTATACCATATTAATTTCTTAATATCAAATCTTATTTTTGGTCTCAATAATTTTTATATTGAGAAATAAATTACTGTTTCAACTCACCATTGAAAATATAAATAGAAGCACACTAATATTTTTAACCAATAAAATTCAGCGGAATAAATGACAAATCACATTTCACAAAAGTGTTTGGTGTGGAAAACCTCAATGCAGAAAAACCAAAATTCAATGATTTTATTAAATGAAAATTTTGGGCTCCTATCTTGGGATAATGGCTAGCTAAGGAATAATACAATACAACAAAATAGCCTATCCTATCACACTTAGATGCTACTTCTTCGTCGCCCCTTGCTCTTTTCCTCGGACCCTGCCCCTTCACACTTGGATGAAAGTCCTTCTCCAACCAATACAAAGAGATTTCACTATATCACTTTCTGTGTCCTATGTGTCTCCTAATCTCACTTAGGATGCCTTTTATAATCTCTAGTTTACCTTAAATTCAAAACCCTAGAATTACAAAGTGTTTCGCGGATTCAATTAGATCTCACTTTCACTTTATGACCTAAAATACTTAGGCATTTAATTAAATTAAACTCACATTAATTACAAAAAATACATTCATTTTAATAGTTCACTTAATTTGAGGGAAAGGCGCCAATGAGAAAACACATGGTACAAAGTTCATCCAAATTTAAGCTTTATGAACATTAACCAAGTTGTAATCACATGCCAGGAGGGATGGCCCCATCCATATATCACCCGCACAATGGTATCAATGAACATATCCATGTGAGTATACGTGGTCAAAGAAGTCAACTCATGGCAAAATCAACCCCATCAAAAACAACAATCAACTTAGTTCGATGACACGATAAATAAAACGCAAGTTGTAACTTGTCAACCATAGAAAGTTGCCCCATGATCAAGATGGATGATGAGAAGGTGGCTCAATGATGATAATAAAAGGTAGCTCCAATCAAATACATAACAAGACATAAGCGTCGAGTGATAAATCAACTTCCAATGGCTAATTGGGAAATTTGAGGGACGGTGGCACATGTGAGAGAGGACCAATCTTTTCTTCACAATATTTGGATGAGTTGGCATGAGCTTTGACCACTTAAAGAATTCTTTACACACTTGGACCATGCGTCTTCATTAGTGGGCATGATTTGATGAGGTTGTTGCACTTTTCTAGAGGAGCATTCTAGGGTTTATGGCATCTATTGAACCCTTGTGACAATTGGCATTATCATTTGCTAGAGTACTCCCTTGTTTGAGGCATTCTTCTATTGGAATATATTATATTCCTTGGAAGGTAATTATGTCTTTGTATTATGTTGGAAGTTGTCTACAATCTTATGTAAAAGAGTAATACATTTAACCCATAGTTATATGGTGATGTATTTACTTGTGTAGAGTATTTGTCCATGGTATTGTATTAAGAGATGTTATTTTGGAGAATTATATTATCCCACATGCAATATGTGAGAGCAATTCCTCCTCATCTCTTAGTATATAATAGGGTCAAGTGAGTCTCTGCATATCATGTATTCTTGATGTAGTAGTGGTACTATTGTGACACTATTGTACATCATCTATATTCTTTGGGGTATTTGTGCTTTGCTCTCTTGTAAGATTGGAGAAGACATTATGGAGATAATAGAAGACTACCTTCCCATGGATGTAACCCATTAAGGTGAACCACGTATATCTGTGTTCTCTTGTCCTTTTCTTTTCATATTCTTATCTTTTATGATATGTTGTTGGTTGCTTATATAGGTTAACTAGTTTAGCTTGGCTCTACTATTCTAACATGGTATCAGAGCAGGTTGCTATGATCTAGTACCTTCTATAGCTTTCGATCAATAACGATTATCATTTGAGCATTGTCATTTTGTTGTAAATTTGCTTTCTATCTGGTAACTATTAGGTTTCTATTCAGATCTGGGCATATTTCTGCATTTTTTCTTTTTTACCCTAACCCTAACTTGTTGTGTAAGATTTTTGCAGAATTTTTTCAATGGTTTCTTGATGTTTTTTCTGTAGATCTACATGATTTTGGGGCTCTCCTCAATGAGATCTTTCTTCCGATTATAAAAACAATAGTTATAAAAAAATGCCATAACTTGGTCAGTTTTTACCATAATTTTTATTATAGCCCGTTTTTGGAATTGGAAACACCATTCTGGATCCACCCACGTGACCAGAACAGAAAACTGTGCATTTTTTGGCTTCATTTCAGTAATAAAAATGACAATTCTAAAAAATGGTCGTAACTTCGTCATTTCTTACCGGATTTTTTATTATAACCTATTTTTGGAATTAGAACAGCCATTCTATATCCACTTAAGCGACCAGAACAGAAGACTGGGCTTTTCTGGGCACATTGTTTCAAAGGGTTGTAAGTAAAAGTTTTTCTTTCCTTTACTGTTTTTCTAACTATGTTTTTTACAGATTCAGATCAGTACGGTAAAGTATTTAAGTTTTATGTTATTCATTTTTCGCATTTAGATTTTGCTTCTAATCATGTTTATTAAGATATGATTTCTTGTTCTTGCTATATATTTGTCTCACATTTCTATATGGAAATATTGACATCTTTTAAGAACATAGATCTCTAGTATTTTGTCATGATGATAGCTATAAACCATCTAATACTTAATATGTTTTTATACTTAATAATTAATTTGTTCTTTTCTTTGTTTTGTTTATAAAAACAATTTTATAAGAACAATCTCACGTGTTATCTAGTGATCATTATTTCCTTTATTTATATGTTATTGCTGACCTTTGTGTAAAAGCAATTTCATTCTTTTATAAGTAATATATTTATGATCACCATATGCTCTTGCTAATTAAATTCTTAAGTAAAATCATTTTTTTAAATCTATGTGATATCATATTTTTTGGCTTGTCATAAGTTATTTAATTGGGATGTAGTTTATTTTTCATGTATTGCAGAGATTCTATCTAGTTCCTGTGTTATTTGTCTCTAACATTCCAATATGGAGGCATTGACATTTCCAGGGCATTTCGTCTCTTGCATATTTACATAGTGTTAACAAGAAATGAACCCATGATTAAGAGCATTAGTGACTTGTCATTTCATAATTTTTTATAAGTGACATCATCAGTTGATCATAATTTGCTATATGTTGATCATATTAAACATTTTGATTTATCTATATCTCATGTCATGTTTATTTCGATAATCTTTTACTCTATTTATATGACTTTGAGCAATATTTAAATCTTGAACTATTTATCATGAGCACCTCGTTCTTGTTGCAATGAGATTTATATTCTTATGATTGCAGAGGTTATCTTGTTCCTACTTGTCTCTAACATTCCTATATGGAAGCATTGACATTTTTATGTGGTACATTGCACCTCAAAGGACCATTCTTGCCACACATGACACCTTGTCTTGGAGCATTCATCACTTTTCCTTCGTTTTGATGAGGGCACCCCTATTGTGAGGAGGTTGCACATCTATTCTATAGATTTTTCTAGTTATCAGGGCTCATTGAAAATCTGATCTCAACCCGATCACAAATCTCTTTAATCCCCAAGCAAAATACTGATATTGATCTCAATCCCAGAGAATAAAAGCATAAAGCAACAAACTATAACTTGCAACACATGAGATCTCTACAACTTATTTAATAACAACAATCACACATAAATGACACAAAGTTTTCAGTCAAATGACCCTGGAAAAACCCTTGCAGGAAAACCAGTGAGAGAAGGAATCATCTTTTATAATTTTAAGCAAGTACAATAGATAGAATAGAGATAATCCAACATAGACTTATCTCTAAGCCACATTGGCTCTAAGTTTGATCTAATGGAAGTTGGGTGATGCGCCTCTTTGGCTAACCTGAGCCCCACACTGAATGAATGCGCCCCTCAACTGAATATGCTTGTCTGCTCTAACTGTATGTGATTGTGAACTGCTCTTGGAACAGGACCTCTCGTCCTCCTGCCTCTGGATCGATGTCCCGGTGATCTCTCTCAACTCTAGATGAATCCTATCTCAAGATTCACCCTCCCCAATGAACTAATCCCCCACTATGAAATGCGCCCCCACTGACAAGTGAATCAACTATGTGCTTTTTTGTTGTATCAGCCTCACTCGAAACCAATCTCTATCTCCACATAGACCTCCCTCTACCACAAATGAAGTATACTATCAATCCCATATAAGAACCCTCCCTCTCTGCTAGATTGTTCCCTCTCCTCTCAAGAATGCGCCATCTTGCATGCACTGATTCACCCTCCTCTCTGGATACCTAAATCTCGCAAGTGATCAATGACTAATGTCCCCTGAATTCCTTTTTCTAATCCTATGATAAGATTAGGGCTCAAAAAACCTAATTCGACTCTCATGCATAAATTACAGTGCATTAAAATGCATGCATGCACACGCAACATGCAGCCTCCATGCACATGCACACCTACTTATCATGCACCTCACCCAACAACATCAGAAACTTGTGCACCATTGCACTCCTCACATCCAACAGGAAGAAATCACTGCAACCTCTGCATGTCTCCAATCACTGAATCCATGACAGCTGGCAGAGTGTATCTCACACTCCACACTCCTACCTATACTGATAATGTACCTCCATAATAGGAAGAACCACATGGAGGACATCTTGAGATACACATATCTCTAACACTCCCTCTTATCGAGGGAAGTCTAACCACTGATACCTGGATCCAACAAATCCCATGTTGTTGCAACTGTCCCCTCTGAACTAGCTGGCACTGTTGTACTCTGATCAAACAGTCCATGTTGGCGAAGCCCACCAACAAAGCTTCGTCGATAGGGGTTCCCACGCTGTCGATGCCCTGCGGCGCAATGTCCCTGAGCACCGGCCCAGACAGGTATTACCCTGCCCAGCAACGTCTGCGGAGCAGACGAGGTCTCACTCGAGGCGTTCAAGGGAGAACTATCAGAACCGAGTTTCCGATAGTGGGAGAGGAGGATATGGGGATCCGACGGAGGGAGACCATCACTTATGCAATCATCATACATTATGAAAATATCGTAGCATTATTCATGGAACATCATAGCGCATCAAAAGTTACAGAAACATAGATTGCATCAACTTAAAAACAACAGATCGCATTGATATAGCAAGAAGAGACTGAATCGCATCTATATTATGTCATTGTAACAAAACAGAGTCGCAACATCCTAACAGATCTATAACAACAGACAAGAATTGACCCATACTCATCGCATCATATATTAATCTTGCGCAAATGTACCATATTACATAATTCTTCTCCAAAACCGGAGACTGCATACATCAGGAAGAGGCCCGGATAAAATCACAGTTAAGACAGAAAATTCTCCATAAAACAGATCGCGCCAGATCTTATCCCATATAATCGCGCATACAATCACATACAATCGCTCATAACTACATCACATATGACTCTAATCAATTGCCCCAAAATAGATCTATAAATAGGCTTATGCCTTTACGTCAAGGCTCCACTACTAACTAACTTCTAACCGTTACTGACCTATTGCAACAAAACTTGGTCAAAATATACATAAAATATTCAAAAAGCGGTTATTTTTTCACTTATCGCGTCGATCTGCCCTTGCGCGGTACCGCGTGAGCTTGTGTAGCTGCCGCGACGCTACGCAACTCACTCGCCCCAAACCCCTTGCCAACAGGCCCCCAACACAGTGACGTGGATCGAACCATTTGTTGGCGAAGCCCACCAACAAATATTCGTCGACAGGGGTTCCCACTCTATCAACGCCCTGCAGTGCAATCTCTCTGAGCACTAGCCCAGACAGGTTTTACCCTGCCCAGCAACGTTTGCGGAGCAGACGAGGTCTCACCCGAGGCGTTCAAGGGAGAGCTGTCATAACTGCGTTTTCGACAGTGGGAGAGGAGGATATGGGGATCCGATGGAGGGAGACCATCACTTATGCAATCATCATACAGTATCAAAATATCGCAGCATTATTCATGGAACATCATAGCACATCAAACAGTTATAGAAACATAGATTGCATCAACTTAAAAACAACAAATCGCATTGATATAGTAGGAAGAGACTAAATCGCATCTATATTATGTCATTGTAACAAAACAGAGTCACAACATCCTAACAGATCTATAACAACAGACAAGAATTGATCCATACTCATTGCATTATATATTAATCTTGCGCAAATGTACGGTATTACATAATTCTTCTCCAAAACCGGAGACTTCATACATCAGGAAGAGGCCTGGATAAAATCACAGTTAAGACAGAAAATTCTCCATAAAACAGATCGCACCAGATCTTATCCCATATAATCGCGCATACGATCACATACAATCGCTCACAACTACATCACATATGACTCTGATCGATTGCCCCAAAATAGATCTATAAATAGGCTTATGCCTTTACATCAAGGGTCCACTACTAACTGACTTCTAACCGCTACTGACCTATTGCAACAAAACTTNATTCTCCCGCTTATCGCATCGATCTGCCCTTGCACGGTACAGCATGAGCTTGCGCAGCTGCCGCGACGCTGCGCAACTCACTCACCCCAAACCCCTTGCCAACAGTCCATGATCCACCTCCATCAATGTTGTCTTAAGAGGAGCCTCTCACTCTCTCTCAGTCCCTCTCACTGATCCCTGATTCAGACTCCCTCTAGATCTCTGTGACAACCTCTCTTTGAAGCTGATATCTAGCGGATCCACTGACCTATACCTAACATCCTTGCTCTTAGATATCTCACCTCGATCTTGAGAACTATCTAGCTCAATCATCTTGTACCAACTCAATCTCTGGCTAGTACTAGTATGAGCTTCTCACTCATGTCTCTGATCTGAGAACTCACTCCTCAGTGCCTCATCAATCTTGGGAGTATCTCGCTCTCTATCCATCTTAGGATTAGATGAAGACTCTGAAATCCACCCAGGTATTCCTGAAGTGGGTTGGCCACGAACTACATTCTCCCTGTCAATCTAATGACCCATCAACATAAGATCAACTGGATATGCTCCCACACGATAAGTGAATATAAGCTCCCTCTGAAACAATACAAAATAACCTGCATCCTCCAAGGTTACACTGAAAGTATACTGACCTTCAGTCTTGGAATGAAGAGCACCCCTAATACCCCTAGGAGTACTCCAAACTCTAGAAGAAATTGTACTCGTCCCAACCCTCTAACCATATGCATTGTCCCCTCTACATCTCGTATAGGTTGTTCTGGAATAGTCTCTAATGTGAGAAATGCATCTCACATCCCTATCATAAGACTACAATGCCTAAAATCAACCATCCATCTCTCAACAACCTCAATCTCAGGTTGATTGTTATCTCAACGTGATACAAAAGAATAAAGAGAGAAGTCTTTGTTGAACCTAGCAGTGAACTCGTCCACCTCCTCAGTTGCTACTCCCCATTCTTCCTTCTCATTTTTGCTCTTTTTCTTGTGGGGGAACTAGCCTGCATAATGGCCATAAGCATTGCAAGTAAAGCACTTCACTTTGCTTAGGTCTTTCTTTTGATCTCCCTTCTTGGATCTCTACTTTTTTTTAGCTGCAAGCGCCACATCCTCCTCATCTAGAGTAGCAGAAGAGCTACCTTGAAAATATCATTTTGGGTTTCTTCCTGTGTGAAATCATCCCAAAGATGATCCCACTTGGGGAGGTTCTCTCTCACCATGATAGACTCGACGAACACTGCCCATGGCTTAGTCACACCATTCAGGGCTTGTCACAGAAGCTCACCATCCTCGATCTTCTCCCCCATTGCTCCCAATTCGTCTTTGACTTGAGTGATGTGAGTAAGGTATGTGGCCATGCTCTCAGTTTAATCATCTTAATGCTTTTTAGTTTTTCTCAAAGCACCATTTTCCTGTTCTTGTTTGAACTCCGGTACAATTGGTCAAGGCATCCCACATCTCATAAACATTGTCCTTTCCTGTGATGTGCGGGATCACATGGTCCTTGATCGCATCAAGGAGGATTCTATGGGATTTGATATTCTTCTTATCATAGGCCTATTTTGCAGTAGCATCTGTTGAAGCTGTAGCAGATTTTGCAGGTGTACTCTCCACAATATCCCATAACTCAACTTCCTTCAATAGCAACACAATCCTAGACTACCATGCACTAAAATTCAAGGCCCCATCTAACCGATTCTCAAACCTCAAACTAGTAGCCATAATCTCTGATCAACTGAAACTAAACCAAGAATATCTCAGTGATCACAAAGTACCTCTAGGTCATAGATTTGGCCCTTACTCGCATAGATCTAATCTCAACCTCACATATCCACTGAGTCCTCATAGATCTAGTATGAATCTCACAAATCTGAACCCTGGACTCACAAATCTTATACAACTTATTTGTGTCCACACAGGTCTAGGTGTGATTGCTCCGACCTTTAACAAGGATTTGATACCATGTAGATTTTTCCATATATTAGGGCTCACTGAAAATCTGATCTCGACCCGATCACAAATCTTTCTAATCCCCAACTAAAATATTGATACTGATACTGATACTGATCTCAATCCCAGATAATAAAAGCATCAAGCAATGAGCTATAACTTGCAACACATGAGATCTCTACAACTTAGTAATAGCAATCACACATAAATGACACAAAAATTTTTGGTCAAATGACCCTGGAAAAACCCTTGCGGAAAAACTAGTTAGAGAGGGAATCAAATTTTATAATCTTAAGCAAGTAAAATAGATACAATAGATCTAATCCAACATAGACTTATCTCTGAGCCACACTGGCTATAAGTGTAATCTAATGGAAGTTGGGTGATGTGCCTCTCTAGCTAACCTGCGCCCCACTCTGAAAGAATGTGCCCCTCAACTAAATGTTCCCCTCTACTCTGACTATATCTGACTCTAAACTACTCTCTGATCAGGACCTCTCGTCCTCTTGCCTTCGGATCAATGTCTCAATGATCTCTCTCAACTCTGGATGAATCTTATCTCAGGATTGGCCCTCCCCAGTGAATTGCGCCTCCACTGCTCTGAAAGGCACCCCATTAACTGGTTAATCAATCATGTACTCTGTAGTTGTATCAACCTCACTCAGAACCAATCTTTGACTTCACAGTGACCTCCCTCTACCACATATTAAGTGTACTTGATCAATCTTAGATCAAAACCCTCCCCCTCTGCTAGATTCTGCCCTCTCCTCTCAAGAATGTGCCCTCTTGCGTGCACTGATTCTCCCTCCTCTTTGGATACCTGAATCTCACAAGTGATCAATGAATAATGTCCCCTAAATGCCTTTTTCCAATCTGATGGTGAGATTAGGGCTCAAAAAACCTAATTCGACTCTCATGCATAAATTACACTAGTGCATTAAAAAATAGTGTAAAATGCATGCATGCACATGCAATGTACAAATCGCATGCACATGCATCATGCACCTCATCCAACAACATCAAAAAATTGTGCACCACTATGCATCATGCACCTCACCCAACAACATCAGAAAATTATGTACCGCTGCACTCCTCACATCCAACCGGAATAAGTCACTACAACCTCTGCATGTCTCGTCACTGAATCCATGATTGCTTGCAGAGTGTATCTTACACTCCACACTCCTTCCTATACTGATAATGTACCTCCATGCTAGGCAGAACCACATGGAGGGCATCCAAAGATACACATATCTCTAACATATTCATGGCGTTTTATTGGTCAAACCCTAGAGTTTTGGCCTTGCACTTACTCATTTGACCATATCTATTGGAGATTCGTCTCTTTTGTCCAATTTTCTTGGACAAAGTTGTTAATTTTGACTTATCATATATTTGGATGAGGTTACATATTCTAGTGGTTGATTGGTCAGAATTTAGGATTTTGGACCAAGCCTTCACTATTCCACCTTATCTTCTAGAGCACTCCACTTAGTTCTCTCTTCATGTATTATTCTCTCATCTATCTAGTGATGCACCCCCTTCACATGGTAAGAAGAGGTTAGTGTTTTGGATTTAGGGTTGCTATTTTTGACCATGCCATGAGATATTTTATCAATTTCCATGGAGGAGTTAGTCTCTCATCCTATATAACAGGCACTCCTCTCATTTTATTAGTTGCTAGAACTTGGAGAATAAAGCATTCTTGCTACCCTTTGTGTCTATTTTCTTTTATGTTAGTGTATTGGGTTAAATTTGTAGAAATAGAAGCTATGTGTATACTGTCTAAGTAAGGATTATATTATCATGTTGTGAGCATTGAATGAAGATTAAAGTAAACTCTTTCCATAAGCTTCGCATGTTTTATTTACTCGGTAGCATCATGTTCAGCTCATATTGTATGCTTCTTGTAGTAGAACTTATTGGCTTTGCATGCAGGTTTACAAGGGAGATTTTAGCTTTTGAACCCTCCACTTGATTTGAAAAGAACTATACTTGGCTATCAAAGACTAGGACAAGGGCATGAACTATTCTACTCGCTCCTACTCTTTGATCACCAAGAGACTTCTCTTACTTCCTTATGGCTGCATTGTCCTTTTCTTTAAACCATACAGGCACTAATCAAGAGTTAATTTCTTCATTTTGGCCTTTCTAATTAAATTTATGTTCTTTAAATTTTGGGGGGTTTAAAATCTGGAATCTAACTTAAATCTCTCACGTAAGATTAAGCAAAATATAACTAGATCAATCCCCTTTGAGGGAAACACTTCATTTCATTAAGTTCATGCTATTTTCATAATTAATTTCTCATGAGATGATAATCTTTTGCTTGCTGGTCATAAACAGAATTGACTTGAGATGAATGTTATATTTCAGATTTAGTTTAGCTTTCTACTTGATAGATTTAGTTTAGCTTTCTACTTGATTCACTTCACATATCTTTTAGATGGGCTGAACTTTGATTGTTTAATGAGTTATTTTCATTTGATCACCTTAAGTACTCTTGAGCAATTATTTGTAAGTGTTGTTTTTAGATCTTGAATGGTTTTTAGGCATATGTCACTCACACTTAATAGATTTGAAAACTAACCATTTGACGTTAGCATATTAGCACACTTCTCCTATATGTTAATGGCATCCTCAAGTAACTAAAACATTCTACATTTTGTATCTTAAAATTTTGAAATAGTTACTTGTTATTTCTAACAATTTTGCACTCATCTTCACACATCTTAGTTGCTGGAATTTACATTGTTAATAAACCACATAAACATTATATTCTAACTCTTCATTGGTTTGTTAACAATCCTTTCAAAGTTGTGGGATAAATTCTAGAATTAATCACTCTATTCACTTGCATTCCTTTATTTCTTTGAATCAGCACATTCATGGTTATACTATCTTTCGTATTGGTTTATAGAAATTCATATTTTATTGTTAGTTATTTCAACTTAAATCTACAACAGCAATTTTATTATATCACCAATGTTTAATGGGATGAACTTCTATGATTTTCTTGTTTTACATTTATTGGTCTATTTTGGAAACAAAATCATTGTTTATTTCTTGGAAAATTCACTTACGGTTTGGTTACTAACATTCAATGGCTATCTTCTATTTACAATCAATGTTTATCTTCTACAGGCAGCCAAGATTGTCTGTTGCAGTATGTTATTGTTCAGACGGTTATCTAGTCATGGTAATGTTGAAGTGCATCAGCTCAGCATGAGACATCAGCATCTTGTAGATAGCAGAAAGAATGTGTGGTTGAGCATCTTGCTATCTGATGGTCCTGAGTTGTAACACAGATCAGATAATATAAGCTATAACTTTCAGAGAGGTCTTCCTCCCTGCTCTTGGGTTACACTATAAATCTGCGTTGATGTGATGTCTTGGTTGTTTACTACTGTTATAAGTTGCTGTCTTGCTGTCATTATCTTACATGGGCAGCGTTAAGTTAAAGCTAAGGTTGGAACAACAAGCGTTCAACACTCACCACCTTGGGTGACTCTAGTACCTGCCATTGGGCAGTTTACATGCAAACTGAATCTTTTTCAATGGTTTAATCGTCAGATAATTTTCTCATAGTTGGGGCTATAGAACATGTTAGAAACAATCTACAAAATAACATCCTGAGGGCCTACCTAACTTTTCT
This sequence comes from Pseudotsuga menziesii, assembly GCA_001517045.1. Taxonomy (NCBI): domain Eukaryota; kingdom Viridiplantae; phylum Streptophyta; class Pinopsida; order Pinales; family Pinaceae; genus Pseudotsuga; species Pseudotsuga menziesii. Next base: position 598,853 of record LPNX010145931.1, read on the forward strand.
AGGCATTTTCCTTCTCATCACCGTTGTAACTTGGCTTGCTTAGCTATAGCCTATAACAGTGTCAAAAGCTAAAAGATAAAAAATTTGATGTTTCGTTGAGATTCTTTTATACTGCGATTTGATTTAGTGTTTTCATGTTCCGGTACATGTATGCTGGTCTAAAGAAAGCAATAAGAGATATTACTTTATTCAAAAACCACAAACCAAAAACTCTTTCAAGATCGCATGATTATATGTAAGTATGAAAATAAAGACTGCAACTAAAAGAGAATTTTTTGTTGTAGGAAAACCATTGTGCGACCAGAAAAAGGTTAAACAATGAATAATAAGCATGCCCACTAGAGATTTTGTGTTCTACTATGACTCGTGGTTACAAGAAAATATATCTTCTTATACAGGTAGGCACATCATACGTACAAAAGTGTAGGAAGAGAAAACCGACCTTCAAAAAGTGAGACAATGCTCAATGCTAGTGCAACAGTAATACACCTTGGCAAAATGGAAATAGTTAAGGCTGGTTCCAATCCAATCAATCGGCCTACAGCTGCCGTTGAGTACAGAGAAAAAATTGTTGAAGCCACCACAGCTGAAAAGATCTCCGCAGCATGCCGTTTGACAAGCTAAACACACATGAAAGAAACGCAATTTTATAATATCCAAACATCGATTTACAAACTACAAGGATGCTCAACTTAGAATATTTCAGCTGTATTGCTACAGGTCCAGTCAACTGTTTCTATCTTCACAGATGCCTTCTTATCATCAAAGAGTCTAGAGTATGTCTATAACACCAGTCATTCACTTTGCCTGGGTTACGACTGGCATGTATAGACTACTGTAGAGAAATGCATGTTAGCAAATGACTTCAATTGTTGATAGTAGAAATTCTGTATTGCTACATAATAGCTACGAACTGGGCACATTCAGACTACTGGACCTATTGCTGGATATACATTGGAGCTTCTTAAATAGAATGGTTCATAGAAAAACTTCAAAAAACGTAGGCTCCGTCACTCTTGGAAACTTAACCATCCAGTGTCGAGTACGTACAAGTCATTCAGGATTCAACTTAAATATACGTAGTGTCATACAACAATAGACTAGAAAATGAAGTTTGTAATGTGTCCTATTTGTTGTAGATCATCCCCTTCCTAAATATTTCAAAGAGAATACAGGAGACTTTGAAGTGATGTGAAAACATCCGTACCTTTCTCTGACGAAACATTGAGAAAGCGAATGAAAGGATTACAGATCCAAGAAATCCCATCAAAATATCACCAGCACCAGGATTTGATGAACTTTTAGTCAAATAGGCCCCTGCATATCAAAAGAGATATTAACAGTCCAGATAAGGCTCAAGGAATAAATTGCTGCAACAGAAATCCAAGATACTTGACTGTCATTAACACACACATTTAAATACACTGAGATGTGGACCATGATGAAATCCAAGGAAGATTGAACACAAAAGGAAGAGATAAACCCTACCTACCCGAAAGGTATGAGGCCATGAAGCTATTGAATTGCACAAAAATACATGCAAGAAAACATACTAAAAGTTGAATTATAAAAATTAAAATGTAACAATAAATTGAGTAAAGCCATACAGATGAGGCAAAGGGATTCTTGGGAATTGGTTTGCCCGGGCTCTTTCCTTCTCGGGAATCAGTTTCCCACTAGATTTAAATGTGGGTCCTAATCAAATTAGAATCAGAGCAGATAAGAAGACACTGGGAAAGTGAATGGTTTGGACAAGAATCCAGTACCAAGCAGTTGGTTTTGGAATCAGATTGCGCAATTTCTTTACTTTAATCTTCATGAAGGTAAGATCAGTAGTGTGGTACAAACAAGTTTTGGACTACTCATCTGGAGTTGATCTTCTTCTCTCCATATAGAAGCCTCCTAACTGCATAGGTTGTAGTAAACTGGCTCTATGTACATCATCCTTGAGGCAGTCTTTTCCATGTCCTCTACATGACACTCTTGGAATGTCACCTCCAAATGTTGTTCTGAAATTGTGCTCCCTTGTTGATGTGGTTTAATGCCTCACAATGCAGTAGAAAATGTTGTTCGGTCTCCAGTGTCCACTTCTCTCTTTCTGTACATCCAACATGTACTCTTTGCCACCCATCCTTGGGTTCTTCCCATGTTCCTCTTCCACATCTTAATCTATGTGAACTGGCTCTTCTTTGAGACAAAACTTGCTTCGCCCTCAATGGGATGTTCAACTTCATGTAGTCATAAATTTTGATTTATCCCTCTAGGTTGAAATTGTCTATGTAGTATTTATTGCTTCCTCTAGGGGTTTCTTTTTCATTTACCCAGAGAAAGAGAATATAATTGATAGTATTTGATGCAATAACATAATACGCAAAACAATCATGTGTTGTGAATGAAACAATCACCTGCACAAGCCACTGGTCTTGTCTTAAAACATAATTTAAAGGCTATTTAACCTTTTTCAGTTTGCACCATTCCATCCACCACAGTTGTCCGCTAGTGCCCTACTTTTATGTTTTGACAATTGATGCTTTGGGTTACCTGTTGGAGGTTACTCGTATTGTGAGGCAGGGTCTATGGTAGCCTCCTCCCTGATGGCTCAAAGACGGTTAATAATCACTTTGATGATGATTCTCTCCTTTCGTTGAGGGCAAAGAAGAATTCAGTTGATGGGGCCTTAGCTTATCTAGACACATTTTGTTATGCCTCTAGGAAAGTCTATTTGGCTTGTTGGCATAGATACCTTTGTAAAAGGTGCAATCTAGACCATTGATCTAGCACCTCATCTCTTTGAGATCATCATTCACTGTAACTACTTTTTTTACCACAACTTTAGCCAATTCACCCTCTTGAGCTATAAAAGAGAAGCTCAAGCTCATTTGTAAGGGTCGAATTCTCTTGGAATAAAAATACTTTGTTGGAATTTTGCTCTAGTGAATCTTAGGCTGTAGTGTTGGTGTATGTTGTTGCAAGCTTGTCTCATTGGTGGAAGGAGGCTCTTCACAAGGGACATAGGTAACATTTGATTTTTCATGTTATGTTTAGTAAAGTAAATAAATGATTGCTGCAACCTCACTTTTTATGAACAGATCTTAAGTTGTTTGATCAGAGATTGCTACAACCTCTTTTCAATTTCTAGTAGATCCAATCACTTATTGCATTTACTAACATTTGGTGGGTGATGTTTAGAGAATAGATTGTTTTGCCTCTTGAATCTTTTCATAAATTCATCAAAGTCCCAGTGAAAATTTGATGTTGCATTTGGCTAGCAAAAGAGACGGATTGCTTGCCTCCACTCTCCCTTGAATACTACTTAAGCCATTTTTGGGACTTGTTGTCACATACATAGTTGGGATACCATTTGTTCCTGAGCAGTCCTGAGCATTTCTTTGAGCCAATCCTTTACTTTCAGATCAGCAGATGATGAGCTACCAGTTGACAATCTCCCACTTTCAGCAGATCTAGAGTATCTAGATTGACCAGTTCATGGAAGGAGGCTTTTCACAAGGGTCATAGGTAACATTTGATTTTTCATGTTATGTTTATCAAAGTAAATAAATGATTGCTGCAACCTCATTTTTTATGAATAGATATTTAGTTGTTTGATCAGATTGCTACAACCTCTTTTCAATTTCTAGTAGATCCAATCACTTAATGCATTTACTAACATTTGGTGGGTGATTTCTAGAGAATAGATTGTTTTTCCTCTTGAATCTTTTCATAAATTTATCAAAGTCCAAGTGAAAAATTGATGTTGCATTTGGCTAGCAAAGGAGACAGAGTGCTTGCCTCCACTCTCCCTTGAAGACTACTTAAGCCATTTTTGGGACATGTTGTCACATACATAGTAGTTGGGATACCATTTGTTCCTGAGCAGTCTTGAGCGTTTCTTTGAGCCAATCCTTTACTTTGAGATCAGCAGATGATGAGCTACCAATTGATGATCTCCCACTTTCAGCAAATCCAGAGCATCCAGATTGACCAGTTCATGGAAGGAGGCTCTTCACAAGGGTCATAGTTAACATTTGATTTTTCATGTTATGTTTAGTAAAGTAAATAAATGATTGCTGCAACCTCATTTTTTATGAATAGATCTTTAATTGTTTGATCAGATTACTGCAACCTCTATTCAATTTCTAGTAGATCCAATCACTTAATGCATTTACTAACATTTGGTGGATGATGTTTAGAGAATAGATTGTTTTTCCTTTTCAATCTTTTCATAAATTCATCAAATTCCAAGTGAAAAATTGATGTTGCATTTGGCTAGCAAAGGAGACAGATTGCTTGCCTCCGCTCCCCCTTGAGGACTACCTAGCCATTTTTGGGACTTGTTGTCACATACATAGTAGTTGGGATACCATTTGATCCTGAGCAGTCCTAAGCATTTCTTTGAGCCAATCCTTTACTTTGAGATTAGCAGATGATGAGCTACCAGTTGATGATCTCCCACTTTCAGCAGATCCAGAGCATTCAGATTGACCAGTTCATGGAAGGAGGCTCTTCACAAGGGTCATAGGTAACATTTGATTTTTCATGTTATGTTTAGTAAATTAAATAAATGATTGTTGCAACCTCATTTTTTATGAATAGGACTTCAGTTGTTTGATATGATTGCTACAACCTCTTTTCAATTTCTAGTAGATCCAATCACTTAATGCATTTACTAACATTTGGTGGATGATGTTTAGAGAATAGATTGTTTTTCGTCTTGAATCTTTCATAAATTCATCAAAGTCCAAGTGAAAAATCAATGTGGCATTTGGCTAGCAAAGGAGACGGATTGCTTGCCTCCACTCTCCCTTGAAGACTACCTAGCCATTTTTGGGACTTGTTGTCACATACATATTAGTTGGGCTACCATTTGTTCCTGAGAAGTCCTGAGCATTTCTTTGAGCCAGTCCTTTACTTTGAGATCAGCAGATGATGAGCTACCAGTTGATGATTGCCCACTTTCAGCAGATCTAGAGCATCCAGATTGACCAATTCTATGCCATGATTGAGCCTAATGACCTCAGATTCAGTGACTGAGTAGCCATTTTCATGACCCAAAGCAAAGTGTATGACAGTGCCCATGATGTATAGCAGCAACAATGTTTTTGTGCCCTTCAGATTGTTCAGATCGATGCAGGTATATGACCTAGGTGGTATATGGATCTGTACATATGGATTTTGTTGTTGCTCTATTGTCTATTTTAGTAGTGCGACTTGGTTAATGGTGGTTGTATGTTGGAGATACTTTATTTTTGGTCTTACTGGAATCTAAAGTATAAATGATCTAGTTGTTATGTCCAAGAGATTCCTTTGTATACTCATTGGGAATGCCCTACTTGTAGTATGGATTTGGTCATTTCCTTTAGGGGACACAAAATGCTAGCCTTGGCACCATCTTCACTGTCTCCATCCATCCGTTTCCTTCCCTTCTTTTGTTTAGCCATGACTTGTAACTTGACTAGTGACATCTAGGATTTCCCCCACCTTCATCTCTATGTTGGAATAGGTTTCCATGTTTAAATTGTGTCTCGGTGTTGGTTTGTGTGATTCTTATGACAGAGATGGTTTTTCCCTAGGTATTGAACACAATTAGTCTTACCAAAAGTGTCTTTAGACACTAAGGCATCAGAACTTAAATGCTTGTTCTAAATGGGTGCCCAACCGGCAAAACAAAGTGTTTTTAGACACTGTTGCAAATAAAAGTAAAGTTATCCAATTTCCAAGAGACGAGCACTCATCCTTTATATGATGTGAGTTCGTTTTCCCCCAAAGGGCAACAGGGTGCTCACTCCATTGCACCTATGGATGGTGGCGAGAAATGGAGGTCATACCGAATCATTATTTGAGGCCTACAAGGCTATTCAGGGCACCTTCTCTTGGAGGATGGCAAGTTAAATGAAATAAATGTTCTAAAAAAGTTGATGGCCAAAGGATGAGCACTCATTCATTGTTTAATGTACGGATCATTTGACCCCACAGGCCAATAGGGTGAGTTCAGGGTTGTGTCTTTGTCATTTTCTAGAAGCCCAAAAGGCTTTCCAGGGCACCTACCTTTAGAGGTTAACCAATGTCTTTCACTGTGCAAATAAATTGTTAAAAACATTGCTTGTCTAGAGTCTAGTGGAACTTTCTCATTATTCCACCCATTTATGAGACACTGTGTCTCGGTGTTGGTTTATGTGATTATTATCACAGGGAATGTCTACCTCTAAGTCTTGAACACAAGTAGTCTTACCAAAGAAAGTGTCTTTAGACACTAAGGCATCAGAGCTTAAAGTTATTCTAAATGGATGCCTTGCCAGCAAAACAACAGTGTTTTGAGACACTATTGGAAACAAAACAAAACTAGTCAGTGGGCAAGAGATGAGCACTCATCCATTGTATTGTGTAAGGCTCATGTATACCCACGGGATATCAGGGAGGCAAGCCCAAGAAGGCTGAGCCTTAGTCATTTTCTGGAAGCCTAGAAGGCTTTCCAGGGCACCTGCTCTTGGAGACTGGCAAGTTACCAATAAAAAATAAAGTTGATGGCTATAGGATGAGCACTCATTCTTTGTATAATGTTTGGCTCATCTACCCCCACAGGGCAGCAGGGAGAGACTGGCCCAAGAAGGTCATGTCTTTGTCATTATCTGGAGCCCAGAAGGCTACCAAGGCACCTGCCTTTAGAGGTGAACTAGTGAAATAATCGTTGAGCAAATAAAGTATTTAAAAGGTTGCTTGTCTAGAGCCTAGTGGAACTTTCTCATCATTCCAACCATTTGTAAGACACTGCCATGCCCTATTGTTCACCTAGTCCAACCTATGTGATGTGGGGATCCCCTTGTCCTTCAGCCCAGGTGCTTACAGTGTTGAGTCATCAAGTCATCCCTTGGCCTTACCTGTTGTTCATGATCCCTTCACCCTTGACTAGCTAAAAGGCTAAATCTATAAATGAGTATACACTAGAGGTTCTTGTTTTGAAGCTACTGATCATTTTAATTTGGATTATTATTATATTTATTGTGCTTATACTTGCCAACTAAATCTAATCATACTAGAAGTGTCACTGCTAACATAGATAATTGAGCATGCATGTCCACTTGTACTTTGCAATATCATAGTTTAGCACTTGGGTCATCATTTGATCAATTTTGACTCGGTCAACTTAGTATTGGCCAGGCCATGAGCAGGATCCAGGATGAGTTATAGACCGGCATTTATGTTTGATGATTATTTATGGTCTACAGGTGTCCATTAGACATATTCATGCTTCAGATGGTGATTTATTATGATGGCTTATGTTAATTTTATGATTATCGGCATTTACAGGCTTTATTATTTTTATTGTTCTGACATGGATGGGGCCTCTGATGTACTTTTGTGATGGACTTATGGGGTATGAGTACTCATTCCTAGTGGATTTGGACATTCTAAGTCCATTGGTGTGGCTAGTTTTCAATTTCAGGTGGGCACAGGATAGATATAGTTCTCTGGGCTTTCTTGCAGCAGATTTCCCTGGGAAAAATGGAAATAAAGCACAGTGAAGAAAAAATTAAGTTCTCCTAGGGCGTTATAGGGATTCTTGGGGTGCAGCCAGTCGTTTGTACCATACTACCAAGGTCCCGAATCCATTAGTGCAATCTTTTCACGTTGATTTTTGGCCCCTTGTGAGATATTGGTTGTTTTATGTTCCCAAGGCAGCATTTTAATAATTAAAAATGGCTAATGAGGAAATCAATTTGGGAGATTGAGGAAAGGGATTGGCATGGAATTGGTTTGAGGCAGAGTATTTGGGTCATCTTCATCATCCAGCTTCAGCTCCATTTCAGTCGAGGTCCACTTGTCCTTGGTGTATGCAATTCGAGGATATTTTGATGTATTTTGAGGGAAATCCCCTACTGATTTCTATCACTCTTTTATATTATTTTCCACCACACATTGTTATTGTGCCATGGGGCTATGCTAGTGAAGGATAATATAACCTCCTAGACCCACCATGTGCTCTCTTGTGATCTTTAGTCATCTTTTATGTGGTGCGCCCCTCATTGGGCAGTTTTAGTGATGCACCCCCTTGTAGTTTTGAGTTGATCCATGTGATATGTATTCGGCTAATCTTAGTCGTAGATTATGATGATTTAATCTTATGATCTTGACCCTTGATCTTTTTGGATCTAGGTATTATGTACTTGAGAGATCTATATATTGAGATGCACTCTCATTTGTAAACGTAGTTTTGGCTCTCAAACTCTTGGATTAATAAAAATATTTTTGCACAAAATCTTGTAAGCTTTGCCAAATGTCTTGTATGGAGATTGGAAAGTCTTTTTCTCTCTAGAATTCTTGCAGATCTATGCATTTCTAATATTTTTGCAGGTTTCCATCCATCCGGTGAAGGAAACACTTGGGTAGGGGCTTTATTGTGACTAAGCTCCATATCGTCCACTCAAATTGTCTTTGATTCAGGGAGTATCTTTATTGTGTCTCACGGACATCTTGATGTTCTTTGATTCATCTTTCTTCATCATTTCATCTTTCCTCTTTGTAAATCGATTCTCATAGTAAATCTCTTTTGCAGGAGGAGGGAACGCTTGGCATCTGAGAGGAGGTAGCGATTTCACTTGGAGAGGCATAGAAAACGCTCGTAATTGATCGGGCAGGCAACATCAACGTCATACAAGGTTAGTAGCAAGTATTTCTAGGTACGTCTGCAATTTATTTTATTTTTCAAGGGATTGATCCAATTGTCACAACCAAACCCTCTTTCTTAAAACCCTAGTTTTGTAGATCTGATAGATCTGGTGAGTTTTTTATGACGGCCATCAAAACTCACTTGGAGATTAATGAATAAATCCTAGATCTCAAGTTTCATAAAAATCGAACTCCATTTGCCCTAGGATCTAGCACTAGTCACTCTAGGTGGGGGCACCCCTCTTGGGTGGGTGTCCATTTCTTTAGATCTATCAGATGGGTATGCTTGAACCCACCTCAAAATCATAGATCCAACCTTCAAGCACCATGATCTGGTTATCTCATGCCCCGATCTATTCTTTTGGGTCCACTTTTTCCACTTCTGCATAAACCCTAAGTGGGTCCTTTTAGGATTTCCATTCGTGTGGCTAGATCTCTTCAAATCTATCAGTTGGGTAGGCTTGAACCCACTTGATCCCAATAGATCTATCCTCCAAGCACCCGGATCTAGTCATTCCATGCCCCAATCTACTCTTTTGGGTCCACTTTGTCCATTTGTGTTAAAACCCTAGGTGGGTCCCTTTAGGGTTTCATTTCATTTGGTTAGATCTCCCTAGATCTACTTCTTAACTCATTTGTGGTACAATCTCATCCAAGTTGGGTTATTTCCTATCTTTACTAAGCCTCCCCAACTTGGCCCTAATCTCCATACCACTCCAATTTAATAGATCTAGTCTTACCCACTCATTATCTCTCCTTCCTTATACATTGTCAAACACTAGCAGTGTCTTGAGTAGTTTTGCTAGCCTCTTAGGCTAGTAGGGTCTCCCTCTTAGTCATTATCTAGATTGATATAAAGTGACAAGAGCCTATCCAGTGTGACAACTGCCCTTTATCCATAGTGGACGAGGCCCTTGCGGTGTCACCGGTTAGCTACCTCGTCTCTATTGTCTCGAATGGGATAGCTTTAGTGGGTAGCTACACTTTGTGTGATAATAGGTCATTTTAGCATTTGCAACAGTTTGGCCTCAAGAAGTCAATATAAAAAGCTTTTCAGTTGATGATGAGTTCTCCTAGGGCGCCAGAGGGAAACATAAGGTGCAGCCAGTCTATTGTACCATATTGCCATGACGCTAGACCTATTTTTTCAGCCATTTGGCTTCCAGTTTCAGTCCACGATGAGATATGAGCAGTTTTATGTTCCCAAGCCAGTATTTTGATGATGAAAAGGGCTAATTAGGAAATCAATTTGGGCAAATGAGGCAAGGAAATGGCATGGAATTGGTCGAAGGAACAGTGTTGGGGTCACCTTCATCATTCGACATCAGCTTCACTCTTTATGGGGTCCACACGTCCTAGCATTCTCCACTTTGAGGGCATTTTGATGTATTTTGAGGGGAGCGTCCTAGTGATTTTGATCACTTCATGTTACAATTGATTATTATATTTTGTTATTGTACCATGGGGCCATGCTAGTGAAGGATTTGTATAACCTCCTAGCCCCACCATATGCTATGTCATGTTATTACACATCTGTTATGTGGTGCACCCCCTCCTTGAGCACTTTTAGTGGGTGTGCCCCCTCCATTAGTAAGCGGATCTATGTGTTATCTATCCAGCTAATCTTAGCCGTTGATTAGAGTGATTGTATATTTTTATCTTAGCCCTTGATCTTTTTGGATCTAGGTTTTGTGTAGTGGAGAGATCTATATATTAAGATGCTCTCTAATTGTAAAAGGGACTTTTGGGTCTTGAGCACTTGGAATAATAAAATATTTTTGCAAAACCCTTGGAAGCTTTGTCGAACGTCTTCTGTGGAGATTGGAAAGTCTTAATATCTCTAGCATTCTTGCAGATCTATGCATTTCTAATACTTTTTGCCAAGTGTCGTCCTCTTCATGAAGGAAGCGATTTGGGTAGGGGCGCTATTGTGACCGAGCTCCATAACATTCTCTCAAGTCGCCATTGATTCAGGGAGTATTTTTATTGTGTCTTGCGGCCATCTTGATGTTATTTGATTCATTTTCTTCGTCATTTAGTCTCTCTTTTTGCAAATCGATTCTTGCATTGTAGATCTCTTTTTCAAAAGGAGGGAGCGCTTTGCATCTTGAAGGGATAACGACTTCACAAGGAGAGGCATAGAAAACTCTCGTAAGTGATTGGAGATGCAAGATCATTGTCATACAAGGTTAGTAACAAGTATTTCCAAGTATGTTTGCATTTATTTTATTTTTCTGGGGCTTGATCTAATTGTCACCACCAAACCCTCTTCTTACAAACCCTAGATTTGTAGATCTGATAGTTCGGGTGCTTATTTGATGGCGACCATCAAAACACACCTAGGAATAATTAATTAAACCCTAGATCTCAAATTTCATTCAAATCCAACTCCATTTACCCCAAGATCTAGCACTAGTCTCTCTAGGTGGGGCGCCCTCCTTGGGTGGGTGGCCAAATCTTCAGATCTATCAATTGGGTATGCTTGAACCCACTTGAATTTCATATATCCAATCTTCAAGCTTCTAGATCTAGCCATATCACCTCCCAATCTACTCTATTAGGTCCACTTTTTCCATTATTGCATAAACCCTAGGTTGATCTAATTAGGGTTTTCATCTTTTTGGCTAGATCTCTCTAGATCTATTTTATTAAGTTCATTGTGGTACATTTCCAATCAAGTTGGGTAAATATCCTTATCATTTAGCCTTCCCAACTTTATCCTAACATTCTCTACCACATGCATCCACTAGATCTAGATCTACTTACTCATTGTTCACCTTGCCCATCAGTAGCTTACATTTCATAGTGTTTTGAGTAGGTGCGCTAGCCCTCATAGGCTAGTAGGTCCCCCCCCTTGATCATTCTTTGGATTGATCTAAAGGGACAAGAGCCCATTCAGTGTGACAACTACTCTTCATCCGTAGTGGACGAGGCCCTTGCGGTGTCACCGGTTAGCTATCTCACCTCTATCGTCTCGAATATAATACCTTTACTGGATAGCTACAGACTACAGTCTATGTCACAACAAGACTTATTTATGATTCCATGCCCAACACTTGTTTCTCTTTAAGGAACTAGGTCTTATTTCTAGTAGTTCCTTTATTTTTATTTTCAAGTTGTTCTTCCAATTTTCTCTCTACTAATAAATTTTGAATTTTTGGGTACCTAGATTAACTTCTTTCAAGATCAGATTTGAAAAACTCTTAGGGGAGCCTATTTGCTCCCCCTCTTTGGCTTAAATTTTCAAAATTATAAAGATATTAAGGAGCTTAAATTTTTAAATTTAACACACTATAAAACTAAATAAACCAACAAACAACCTTCAAATTCTTATAGTGTTTGGGCCTTATTTCTGATTTTTGTCAACTAATCTAAGTACCTAGCAAGTATGTTGTTTAGAGTTCTTATTCTTATTTCCCATTAGCTTCCATTTGTTGTTCTGTAAGTTGCATTTTCAGATTTGAAGTTACAACAAGCATTAATGTTGATTTGCTCTTCTTAAACATACTAAACATTGTGAATTCAGGTGTTGATTCATAAGATTGGTACGTAGATGCATGCTCACTATTGTAAGTCATTTACTCAGCTTGTCAACATTCTGATTTAATGATTATATCAGCTAATTACTTGTGCTTATCATTAAAATCTTCAAGTTGATCTAGTTTAAAGCATAGCTTATTGTTATTTTCAGTCATTTTGCTAACATTAGCTATTCGCTCTACTTGGAAACAATAAATAAATTAATAATGGTTAATGTTACTTGCTAGTTATGCTATGTTTAAGTTGCTTCACATGTATTAATCCTCAATGTTATATTCTCTCATGAATCGTGTTCAAAGAAATCATAAGCGATTCACTATTTTTGAATATTCATGATTTTTCTCATATTTACATGTATATGGTTTTTTTTATTGACATATTTGTTCATGGTTGATAGTTTATTAGCAAATCAACTTTTTTTGAAGATTATCACATTTGGCTTAATTTATAATTTTATTATTGCCAAGAGTTATGTTAAAATTTACATGATACATGCTTAATTGATTTTATTTTAGCATAATATATTGATCTACTGTGTATATATGGTTAAAGCATCATTGTGATAAAGAGCATACATGACAAAGAATATTTTTGGGCAGGAGATGTGATCCGTCGTCTGCAAATAACAACAAGGAGCTATCGTTGGGCTTGTAAATCCATGGATGGGAATGTTAGAGTTTGCCCTTTAATTCAATTATGTTAGATCTTTAAACTGAATGAAAGACAAGCACAACAATACACAAGAACAAAAAGATTCCTCAGGGAAACCATAAAGGAGAAAACCCAGCAAACTTTCTCAGAGATAGATTCGTCACTAATACAATATCACAAAATGGAAAACCCAAAAATAGGAAGTCTTTTGTATCTCTCTCTCTTTCTCCTCTAGCAAACTTTTCTTCTCTCTTTTACTCATGCAAACTTGAGTGAGTGAGTGTGTGTATAAATGAGGGAGGGCACTTCCCTATTTATACCCTTCAAGTGATTGACTTGCTATCACATATACATTTGCAGTTCGACTACTATGATGCAACATACAGATTGATCTCTTTATTTTTTCCAAGCTATTCATTGACATGGGGTTTTGGCATGGATCATTACAGCCTCAGCCATTTCAAAGCCTTGTTCAACAGAGTTTCCTTGCCAGGACTGAGATTCACTAGTCCATTGAGATGCTTTCAATGATGACCTAGTTCATTTGAGCAGAGTAGCAGAGCAGATATGGTACACACAGTTACAGAGGGGCTTATCAGATGGAGACATGTATATATGATGAGAGCAGGTATATGTTTCCTTGGTTTGTTTTTGCTCTCTAATGTATATTAAACACCTAGACTTGTCTTGTTAGGATGATCATGGTGACCTATGCTTATATACGAATGCTTGAACTTATGCTAAGACTGATCAAAGGACTCAATGTTGAAGACCGTTGCTCATGCCATGCTTTATACAAATGTTAAACCTTAGTGCTATGTTGGTTTCATGTGTCATTTGTCCCCGTCCATCCAGTTCATCCATGATTAATTTCCATCCCATGACTTTGGTTTGATTGAGAACTATGAGATTAAAGATCATTTTCCCCACTTTGACCCCTATGCATGATGGATTCCATGTTGTTATGTGTCTCTACACTAAGTTGTGCAACAAAACTTGTCGATGCCTTGATCCTTCTAGGTCAAGAGAACCCGTTGGTGTTGGTTCTTGAGCTTAGGAAAGTTGGGTTTTAGAGCCATGATCTCTCTGGTCGGTTGCCCCCGATGTTTGGTCCTTACTGTGTATATTCCCCCTTGGTTTCCCGAAGAGTGTCACCTAAAACTCGAAGCAATATGTCTACCATCATTACATGCATTATGCGCTATAAGTTATATCTGTTGAAATGCAAAGCCCTCAAATAAATGCAAACTGTGTCTTTAGATACAACTCCAAAAGGGCTATAAAGTGAAATTGTGAAAGGCCTAAAAGCAGTGGATAAATAAATGCTAAATCTAAAGACTGTTGGCCACTATTGAAATGTAATGATTAATTCCTCACAGAGCCTGCGGGTTTTGATGTGAGATGGGGTTGTTGATTAAGTTGTCATTGACGCCAACGGTGTCTAGTCATTGATACCAACTATTGAGTTCTTGGCGCCCCTGTGGAGCCCCTGAGGGTTAGTGTTTAGTTTGTGGTTGTCTGTGTCAGAGGATCCCTTTTGACCTTGTCCAAGACAAAGCTTGAAGCCCTTGGAGGCCTTCAAACAATGGCAAAAGCCCGGGTTACCCATTGACTTGTTCAAGTGCCCCTAAGTTGTTGTATCTTGGTCCCATTTGAGTGCATTGTCGAGTTCCTTGATCCTAGTTGATCTTTGGTCACTGGTCTTTGTGTTGCTTGTTATGCTTGTACTTGTTTTGGTCTCTTGATTGGTCGTTGGATGGATGATGTGGCTCGTAAGTCCCTTGATGTGTTGATGTTGGATCCCATTGTTTGCATTGGATGGTCTTGAGGTTGTTGAGTTCTTGTGGGGTCCTTGAGTCCACAAGATTAGATCTTGATCCTCTTGCATTTGGAGACTTGGGTCTTGGAACCCACATTATGGTGGTATGTTGGACCCCACTCTTATGGGGTCCTTGGTGTCCTTGGAAGTTTGGGTCCTGAACCCACACAGATGGTGGTCTGATGGCCCTTGGAAGCTATATGGTCATTGGCATGTTGTAGCCTTATGACCATGCATATGAAGCCCATAAGGTGTTGCAAACTAGTGGTGAGGTCTTTGTACCCCTCTTTTGGGGTGTTGGTACTCTTATTGTGATGAAGATATATAGTGGAACCATTGGATATGTTTTTAATGATATGGAGACCTTGAATATGATGATGATATTCTTGAAAACGTCTTTGTTCCCACTTGATTGGTGGTGTCAGGGTCCTTGATACCCTTGATATGATGAGTATATGGTGGAGCCCTCCTCCTTGTTGATGTGAAGTCTGTGGATGTGAAGACCATCGAATCCATCATGCCTTTGATGATGTCCATTGAAGCCTTTGACCTTGGAACTTATGCAGAAGGTAACATGGTCTTTGGCACCTTTATGTGTTGAATCTTTGAAGTCCTGAACAAAATGAAGAATTTAAAGGTATTAGACCAAGAATTTGCAAATAAACCCATCATAGGGTGATAGTCCTCGTCAATCCAATTCCATTTATATGTGGAGCATCTTCTAACTCCTTACGGTTGAAGAGATAAGAATTTTTAAAGTTGGTGTACCCCACCTTTTTGGGTCAGACAACCAAACAAAAGAGAATTTAATTATTTGTAATTTTGAATTGCATGTCAGCCCAGTTTGAGGTACTAACTTTCCTCCACGACCTATATAAATAGAATATCAAACATTTCATTTGTTCATCAATCAAGTCTCTCTTTGGTATTTCGCAGTTCTTGGAGAAAAGTGCGAAACTTTGTCGAGGATAAATTTTTGGGCATCTTTGAGGATTGAAGACATTCACTACAATTGGCATAACTTTCTCATACGGAATCAGAATTACAAAATTCTTGGCTCGTTGGAAAGGTTGTTGTGAGGGCTATATGATGACATGATCTAGAGTTTCTTTTGGTTTGTCTATTGTTTCTTCATCTTGTGATCTTCAAAAAGGTACACAAGTAGCTTGGTACAGGTTGGTTCAGTTGACCAGGATTGGCACAGGTTGCCTTATGTGCAGATGGCCTGAATCACATTGGATGAGTTGTATGAGCAATTGGTTTGACTTAGGTGGACTGAGTTTGGTGTGCAGTTGGTTAGACTCAGATTGATCGAGTCGAATGATGTGTACAACTTGATTGTTTTCCACAGATTGTTTTGCACAGGTTGTTGGTACAGGTCATTAGTACATGTGTGGTGCAGTGGTCAATTGATGAGCAGTGACAGTTGATGAGGAGTGATTAGTTGATGAGCAATGACAGTTGATGAGGAGTGATTAGTTGATGAGCAGTAATCAGTTGATGAGTAGTGACAGTGATTATGCAGCATAGTACATATGTTGGTTACCAGGTCCGCAGGATCAGTGCGGTTGGTGGTTCAGTAATTCAGTTTCTATCTTTGTATTAGGGTGGCAGGACGGGGCAAGGAAAGGGGGTTGTAGCCTCCTTCTGGTTGTAACTGGAGAACTAGGGAGTTGGATCTTCCTTCAGGTTGTAGCCTATAAGTCAGGGGGTTGTAGCCTCCTTCTAGTTATAGCTGGAGAATTGAAGTCCTTGTAATCAGGGGGTTTTTTCCTCCTTCCAGTTGTTGCTAGAAAACTATTATTATAAGGCTTTCGTGGTTCTTCCCCCAGGACTTGGGTTTCCATGTAAAAATCTTGTGTACTATGTTTTGCTATGCTTCTTATGTGAGGATGATGTTGATTTTTCTGAGCAGCATCGAGAGCCATTCTCTTAGGAGAATGGAGACATCTGGTCTAGGACCAGGATGTTGAACCAGTCCAGCACTAGGGGACTCAACCTTGAGTTGAGTGACCATTCTGTTGAATGGAGATATCTGGTCCGGGACCAAGATATGGAACTAGTCCAACACTGGGGGGACTCAACCTTGAGTTGAGTGACCATTCTGTTGAATGGAGACATCTAGTCCGGGACCAGGATGTGGAACCAGTCTAGCACTGGAGGACTCAGCCTAGAGCTGAGTGGCCATTCTTTAAATGGAGGCATCTGATCAATTACCAGGAATTTAACCTAGTCCGGGACTAGGGACTCAGCCCGGGGTTGAGGGCCATTCTCTGGGAGAATGGAGACGCTTGGTCTATTACCAAGTATTTGACCTTGTGTCAAATTATGCAGCCTATGGCTGAGGCACCTGGTCTGTTATCAGTATAACACTGTAAGCCCTAGACCGAGTCTAGGCATGTGTGACACTCTGACCCTCGATCAGTGGGCTTTGTGATCTTCTTCAAGGCTTAGCTACCCTTGGTTAAGACACCTTAGTATCCGATCTTGGTGTCACACAAATGTAACGAACATAAAATAAGATAATAATTAAATAATTAATAATTAGGTTAACTAAGTTAGGTTATGAAATGAGGCGTCTCCTCAACATTAAATGTCCGAGCCATATTTAAGGCAGGGCCACCATTTGTAACATATCATCTCTTGTCTTATCATCAATATATACTTTCCTTATGGCTTATCTGATTTACCAAGTCTCTTGGTGAATTCATTGTGTGAGCGAATAATTATTCGGCTCATTTGGTATCAGAGCCTCGTTTGGCTAATCTGGGCCGTTTGGCTAATCTGGGCCTTTGGCCTTAATTCTTAGACCTTGTCTGATTTTTGGCTTGTAGCCTTATTTTAGGGTTTCCCTAAAATATTGGACATTGTCCAAAAGAAAAAGAAAAACTTAAAAAAAAAGAAAAGAAAAAAAGAAAAAAAAAAAGTTGAAAGAAAAGAAAAGATAAAAGTAAAAGGAAAAAAAAAAAAGAGGGTAAAAGTGAAACCACACCTGGTTTCTTAAAGTGGGTTTGAGTTTGAATATAAAAATGCATAATAATTACTAGTAAAGAGCAAGTGAGATTTGAACTTAGGTGGGGAATATAACACTCATTTTTCCCAACCACCCAATCTGCTCACATTTTACAAAACTTAAGGGAAATAAAAGATAAAAAAAATGCATAATAATTGCTACTAAAAAGCAAGTGAGATTTGAACTTAGGTGGGGAAGGTCTCTTCCCTCCCAACCACCCAAACTACTATCAGTTTACAAAACTATTGGCATTTTGCGATTATTTAATTACAATATTTCAAAACCTTATTTTATTATTATTAAAACAAATAATAAAATAAATATTTTTATTACATAATAATTAATACAATAATTAATTATTATTTAAAAAAACTATATATATAGTTTATAAAAACATTAATATAATTATTAAATAATTAATTAATAATTGTTATTATAAAAAGAAAATTATAATTATTGTTGAAAAACAAAGTTATTAACCTAACAAAGAAAACCCTTTATCGTCAAAAAAGTAGAAGGCTATATATCGTTGAAGAAATCAAAGACAGACCATCTATCACCAAAGAAGTCAAAATCATGGAATCTGGTTTGCGACTACAAATAGAGAAATTAGAAGCCAAGTTAAAGCGTTATCAAAGAGACAATGAAGAATTACGAGACACAAATACGAACTTGGATGTAATAATTAAAATACATGAGATGCAAAAAGAGCTCAAGGAACAGAAAATTTCCGACCAGAAAAATCATATAGAAAAATTGTCCACCCAAATTGAGAAATTAAAAGATGAAAACAATTTTAATCAGAGATTGAAAAATCAAGATATAAAGAAAGAAATCAATGATTACAAAGCGGAAATAAAACGGTTGAACAAAATCGTTAGCGACAAGGATGAAGAACTAATGCAAATACGACATAAATTAGAAAATCAAGAATCAGTGATCGACCAGTATCGACAATAGATAAAAGTTCTTCAACAACAAAATGACGACTCTAAAAATACTCATAAGTCGGAGATCGCAAAAAGTAATAAAACACTATCCAACAATTCCGAAGAAATTTTCAGATTAAGGAATCATAACAAAAACATTAGTCATGAAAATTAAGAAGTTGAAAAGTAGTCAAAAGACAGAACAATCTACAGGAGACATTGAAGGGAAACTTCTAGACAAGCAGAAAGAAAATAGTTGCATCAGAAGTCATAACAAAGATCTTAAGGAACAACTTAAGAAGTTTGAAGATGATAGAAAAGCGCAAGTAGAAGTGATTAAGAAATTTCAAAATGATTACGTGTAGTTCGAAAACAAGTTGGAAAAGATACAGAATGAAACCTTAAAACCTCAAGGAACGAAAATACAACTTCCAACTCACATCAATGCTCAAAAGACGGCACTTGTAAAAGAAAATGACATTGTGAAAATTCCCTACCGACATCCCAACCATAAAAACCGAAATTCTAAAAAGTGGGAAAGGTCGAAAGATAATGATACTAATATGATCAAAGCTCCTGACGATAGATCAGTAGGGAATCCCAACAGTCAACAACAAATCAATTTAGGATGGATTGACCCATCCACATATCAAAAGTTATGCTCTATACTTAGTAGTTCGTATCGACATGTTTCATCAGCCACGACATCACAAAGAACGATGCAACAACATTATAAGGCTTTGAGGACAAAGCCTTTCTAAGAGAGTGGCAATGTAACGAACATAAAATAAGATAATAATTAAATAATTAATAATTAGGTTAACTAAGTTAGGTTATGAAATGAGGCGTCTCCTCAATATTAAATGTCCAATCCATATTTAAGGCAGGGCCACCATTTGTAACATATCATCTCTTATCTTATCATTAATATATACTTGCCTTATGGCTTATCTGATTTACCAAGTCTTTTGGTGAATTCATTGTGTGAGCGAATAATTATTCGGCTCAACAGAGTGTGAGATAAAAGCATTAGTAATTCTCTCTGTTTATGATGATGTACTTTGAGTGGGGTTGAAGGACCACCTTGACCACTTGTTTTGACCACAAGGCACTTGAAGAAGGCTAAAGGAAAAGTCTAAAATACATAAGGACTCTTACTACCACTAAGGTGTCAAATGAAAGTGCAAAAAGACCTTTAGTACCACTAAAGGTAAAAATCAAAGTGATAAAAGAATAAAATACTAATATTTTGTTCTTTTGAGTTTTGGTCCACTTACAGGTGACTCAAAGGCTATAAAAGAAGATCAATCCATTTCATTCTTCCACACTTACTCTCACAGTTGCAGCTGCTCCAACTAAAGAAATCACTGGTTATTGAAGGGAAGGAAGCTTTGTGTTTCTTCCCTAGCATGGATGAGTCTAGCTAGGGAATTCACACTTGTTTTTTATCAAACCCTAAACTAGGGTTTCACCATTTTTTGCAGCATCTATATGTCTTAGGGTTTTACCGTAACTTCACCACCACCAGCACTCAGAACTCACAGGCTTTCCTCCTCCTCCACGGGCAGCCTCTCCAACACTCACAGCTGCCCTCTTCTTCTCTCGGGAAGGCCCCGGGCAGCCAGCAAGCACCAACAGGTAGCCTGTGAGGGCTACCGGGTCTGCTACCCACCTCGAGTAGCAACCAACAGGCCCGTGAGGGCTGTCGGGTCTGCTACCCACCCTCGAGCAGCAGCCAACAGGCTCGTGAGGGCTGCCGGGTCTACTACCCACCCTGAAGCAGCCTACAGACATACCCGTAAGGGCCTCGGGCAAGAGCCAACAGGCTTGTGAGAGTTGCCAGGTCTGCACAGACCCTTGGGCAACCTACAGGAAAGCCCATAAGGGCCTCGGGCAGTAGTTAACAGGCCGGGCAGGGCTCGGGCACCTCGGGCAGTAGTTAACAGGCCAGGCAGGGCTCGAGCACCTCGAGCAGAGTTGCAACAGGCTTGGGCAAAGCAACAACAGGTTCGGGCAAAGAAGAAAAGATTCGGGAAGAGCAGCAGAGATCCAGGCAGCCTAGCAACAGGTTTGGGCCATAGTTTTAAAAATCGGAATCGGTCTCGGAATCGGTCGGGGGTCAACTCGGAATCGGAATCGGAATCGGTAATGAATCGGTCATAAATCAGCCGATTTGAATTTAATGAATCGGTTTGCTAAAAAATACATCAAATATTTAAATTTTAAAGAAAAACAACATTTTCAAGATTATAATCCATGATTCCAAGGCATTGAAGACTTTCAAAGTGTCAATCACTAAGAGGAACAATCATCTAATTGACTTGCCATAGAAGAAAGAATATACTTCCTAGGGTAGCAAATTGTGTGCACCGAGATTCAGGGCAACCAGTTCAACTTACCACTGTCACAAACTAGACATTTTCATGATCATATAGCAGGTTAAAATCTTTCAGGTATCAAGTTTAAAGTTGGATAGTACATAAGCCTTGATATTTTAATTCTTTAATTGATATTTCAATTGATAGGCCTTGATATTTTAATTGATGGTACACAGGCCTTGGTGAAGGGCATTAAGAAGTTTGACTGATAGTGGTATCTTAATTTCTAGGATTTGTTGAGTAAAATGAATAGCACAGAAAATAAAACAAACTTCTCAATTCTGCATTAAATGAAAATGATCTTCTAAACGTGTAGCAGCAATATAACTAAGATTGAAATAGATTTAAATGATGCTCTTTTTGGTGACTACAAAACCAGAGTATTGAGACCCACAGCAATCACTTAACTCCTCAATAGAGCACTTGAACCATTAACTTGCAGATCTGGGTTATTTAAACAGTTTTCACATGGCAGTAGGAAAGGAATTGTCTCAAATATAGCAGCAGTATGGACTTGAAATGTCTTCCTTGTGACAATTTATTAAAAGATCTGTTCTTATCTACCATTTAAGGGAACCAAATGATGATGAAAAAATGAAGATTTACCAACCTAATAAGTCAAACTCCAAATCTAGCTTTCACACAAGCAAATGGGATGAGCGATTGAACTTTTCCAGATTTGCTTTATGTGAGGACAGCTGTATATAAGGAAATGGTATATAAAGCATACACAGTGGTATGGATGTGTTGATGTGAAGTTCTATGGCCACCCCTTTGGATGACTGCAAAACAGCATAAATTCTCCACCCCGAGTTGACAGTGTACTAACCGGACCGGTCAGAGGCTAACTCGGCCGGTTGGACCGGTTAGTTACCAAACCGAACCGGTTTGGTTACCAACCGGCCGGTTTGGTAACTTACCGGTCCCCGATCTGGTTTACCAACCGGTTTGACCCGGTTTGGTACCGAACCGGTGAACCGGCCGGTTCCGGTTCCGGTTGGACCGGTTTTTAAAACTATGGTTTGGGCAGGCATAAAGGGTCACGAGCAGCTAATTCGGGCAGTCCAATTTTTTGAGCAGGACAGAGAAAATTAGGGAAGAAAGCCCTAATTTAGTAAAAGCCCTAGTTTGGCTTTTTTTTGTGTAAATTATCTTCTGTAATTTGTGATATGTGGTATAAACCCTTAGGGTTTGAGAATTCATTGAAGAACTTAGTCATCTCATTTACGAGATGAATTACTAATGCTTTTGGGGTTTTTGTCCTTTAAAGGTTTCCTCAGTGAAAAACTCTTGTGTTCAGTGTGTTGATGTGTTGATGTTATTTACTGCACTTGTCGTTTGTTATATGTTAATCTGCAAATTTTAAAGTATTCATGCTAATGCTAAAAATTCAACAGATGATGATATGATGATATGTATAATGATAATAACGTACTCTGCATAATATTGAATGAGCTACTAATGGTTGTTAATGTTGAAAAAGTAACAAAAGCTATACATGCTCTTCACCTCCCTCTCAGTGTGCTCAATGTGTCCAATAGGGGCAAGGGACCGCTAATTCACAGTGTCCCTAGGATCTCTTCACTACATTTTCATGTGTAATCAACGCAATGGTCCTAAGTAAAGATCCTCACGGAGCTTGTTTCTTAGCTTGGATATGAGCCGTAGACATATTGTTAGAGTTGAATGGGCTCTTTTCAGATTAGCTCATCCACTTGTGAGACACCACCATCCCCTATTGTTCATCTGTCATGTATATGTCAATGTGGTCGTGTGTAATTGTCATCATTCTGAAAGATCATATGGTCAAAGTCAGCTATAAGTCATCTCCCTTTACCTTAGCCTTGTTTTCCACCCTCACCCAACACTAGCACACTGTTTAAACTTTATAAGCATGGCATACACAATACTTCCAGTCTCCAGAAGGTTCCAAGATCTTTCAAAGGCACAGGTATATCTTACTTGTTATTATTACTGTCGTCACCATGATTATGAATAACATGATTTAAGTTGGGTTTTGATATACACCATTGGAGCATTTTTTACCTTGGATACATGCAAGATCATATTGGTACAGTATCTCACCTCCAATTTGGGTAATTTGACCTGGTCAACCCAATTGACCAAGTCAAACATGGTTCCCAAGGCAGTGACTCAAAAAAAACAACAATGCTTATATTTGCTCTAGACATGCCCAAGACCAATACCGCGGTCTCAGTTTTCAGAGTTTAGCCCTGGATCTCATAATCAATGATTATTATCACTTTATTATTGGCCAAATGATCAACTTTTATTACAGATTGCAGACTTTTTGGTTCTCCTAGAGCATTGCAGTGTTCCAGGGTATAAGTAGTCACTTATACCATTCTCCTATGTCTCCAGATCATCCAGTATAGTCAGTGTGCCCCTCATTGGCACATCATTGGCACTCCACTATTGTTCCTACTTTGACATGTGTTGTATGCTAAGTGTTATCACATATATAGTAGTCGGGCTGCCATATTCTTTTTTTTCATACTTCCGTACATTTTTTAGCCAACTCCCTTACATATGAGATGTTGAGATGAGCATTCATGATGGATCATTATTTGATTGATGGACTATAGTACTCTCCCATTGCCATGACTGAGTCTCAGGACACTCAGATTTGAGGACTGATGTAGCCATTTAGCCAGTTGCATAGCAGTTAGTAGTACCCAGAGTTGTATCAATGCTTTCTCATTGGATAGATGTTGGTTCAGATGGATTATTACATGTTTATGACTCAGTTTATATCATCTTGTGTTATGGTTATCATTGCTCTTATTCTCATTTTTGTAACATGTATTAGCATTTAGGGTCATGATCTGGCGGTCATATAAATATGTGGACTTGGATGTAATGATATTATGTATTGATGTCCCTACACAGACCTGGAAGTTCTTGTTTCATACTGATTGGTTTTACCCTCCTTAGGGAGAATAGAGGTAGTCATTTGCACCATACTTTGGCTTGCTAGTGTTGGTTTCATTATTCACTGTCTCCACCCATCCATTACCTTCCCGTTATGTTTCCAACCCGACCTATTACTTGACTTGTGGCATGGAGGACCTTTCCCCACTACAACATTTTGGTTGGACAAGCTTCCCTGTTTATTTGCATCTCGGCTCTGAGTTACCTAGGCTCTGTTGGATAAACCTGAAACAAGTAGCGTTGCCATCATTACAATTGTATTTGGAAATGAATATCTTATGAAAAGCCCATTCACGAAAAGTAGTGTTTTTAAACATTCGTCAATGAAACGCAAGCCTAATGAAATTGGCTTTGAAGTACATTGAAATGAATATATTAAAACATTCATGAAAAGTAGTGTTTTTAAACATACATGAATGCAAGAAGCCTCAATAATAAAAATCCATGTAATAAATACATGGATCAAGGCTATGGAAAATAAAAGGCCAAAAAAGCAATGGTTCCTTAAAGTTATATCTAATGATTGCTGGCCTCACTTGTATTGATTTGGATTGTGAGCATTTTTCAAGGTGAATAAACATTTCTGAAAGTAGCTGACCCATTTGTGAGACACTGCCATCCCTTGTGTTGTTGCTTGTCCGTCATATGCTAGAGTGAGTATTCCCTTTCCATATCTGAAGTGTCACAGTGTCAAGTTGGTGGTCACCATTTTCCCTAGCCTTAAGAATATTAGCCTTCACCCTTTACTAGCAAATTGACTACAACTATGAAGTGAGTATGGTTTTGAAAGTCTGGTCTGAGTTATAATTAATAAATGAAACCCTATGCATTTGGTTTCCAGTGAAGTGATTGCTACTTGTTATAATTGTTACTTGAATAATTGTAGAGCATGTCTTAACCAATGTTGCAAAACTCGGCCTCGGCAAAAAGTCGGCAAGGGTCTTGATTACAACTTCTCTGTAACATCGGCGAAAAAATCGGAAAAAATCAGCAAAAGTCGGCAAACATTAAAAAATAGAAAATACATGCATTTTTTTTAGAATTTTAAACATATAAAGCAATAATAACATCAAAAAAACATATTGGAACATAAATATGAAGAAAGCATTGATATATATCATCATCATGTAGTCATGCCAAATATAAAACGATACATCAAAGTTGATACTGAAAGTCTGAAACATCATAGTTGTCCAATCAAGGACTCAAAAGTGTATAAAGTTTAAACAATACAAAATGACATCACATATATAAATGTATCTAAGGAAAACTAGCATCTAGCTATCTAATATCAATGCCCTCTTCCCCTTTTACGGGAAAATATCATGGGTCTCTTGTCAGGCCTGCCCCTAGCACTAGAAGTAGCAGTAGAAGGCCCTGAGCTTGCATCTAATACTCGACGCTGAGTGATGGATGGAGGACTAGATATATCAAGCGGTGCAGAAGGTGGTGGCGATGCCTCCATGGTGCCTCCAAACACTTCCTACTCCTCCTCCTCCTCCTCTTCCTCCTCTTCCTCCTGCCCCTCCTATTGCGCCTCCTCTAGCCATGCAGGTGCCTCCTCCATGATAGGAGTCTCAATCTCCACCCTCCACTTCGACAATATATCAATATTGTCCAAGAAGATGGCATTTGCATCAGGTTCTTTCTGTATCTGTGCCATCCACAAGCGAAGGTTGTAATGAACATACACCAAGTCATTAAGATGTGTGAACTCCAACCTGTAAGAGGGTAATAAAAAAAATTTAGAGTCTAGAGGATCGTAGATTCATAAATTGCATTAAACATTTAAATGCAATTGCTTTGTTCAAACTCTAAGTTATAAGTTTCTAACCTTCTCCATCTCTTTGCATGTATTTTTTCAAATACACTCCAATTTCGCTCACATCCCGAAGCTGTACAGGTTTGGCTAAGGATTCTAATGGCAAATTTCCGTAAATTCGGTGTCCTCACACCATAGGTTCGCCACCAAGTGGTTACATGTCACCAAAGTTCAAACAAGAAATAAATATAAATAAATCATAATTCATCTTTCAAATAAAGGTGAAAACTTAAAAGTTAAAACGGTCTAATAAGTTAATAATTTACCTGGCATGAATTCGATCCTGTCACAAATAGCATCAGCAAAGCCAAATACTCCAGTACCATCCCGATACACCTCTATCTCGCGATTAACTGCATTGCGAGTGTCATAATCAGGTATCATCTTCTGAATACAAGTGAGAAGCCCCTCCAAAACCTCACCATCAAAATCAAAATTGCATTTGTAGGCAAATGCAGGGTTGAGGAAGAGTCCTGCTACATGAATGGGTCGATGAAGCATCCCAGTCCATCTAGTATCAATCAACTCCCATAACAACATGTGCCTGTCATGCCCTGGGGTACCCTTTCCCACATAGAAATTCTGAATAGTCTCTTTGGCCCTATCCATGGCCTCATATAAATAGCCTATTGCGGGCTTATCACCATCAACAAGTCACAGAACCCTCACTAAAGGTTCACTAATCGAGCACACTTCCTCCATTCCTTCCCAGAAGGCATTAGTGTACACCAGCTTGGCAATGGTTTTCCCATCCTCTCTCCTGCTGTAAGCACAATCACGCCACTCATCACAAACAAACATTTGCTTCAACTCAAACTGACATTGAAGCAAAGACTGAAGAGTAATAAATGTGGTGGCAAAACGCGTGATTGCAGGACGCTTCAACTCCTTGTTTTTGGTGTGCCTCCTCATGAGACTAAGAACAAAACCATGGTTGTAAATGAACTTAGGGATGGCCCTAGCTTGATCAATCACCACCTTGATAAAGGAAATTTTCCCCATATCCTCCAACATCAAATCAATGCAATGAGCAGCGCATGGAGTCCAAAACAAAGAGGGATACCTATCCATAAGCATCCTGCCAGCAGCCACATAATTAGCTGCAATATCTGAAATAACTTGCACAACATTGTGCGCCCCAATATCCTGGATGAACCCATCCATCAACTCTCACATAAAAGTGCCGCATCTTTTACATGTGCCGATGCATCAACTGATTTCACAAACATGGTACCTCTAGGACAATGTACCTAGAAGTTGATAAGGCTTCTACCCTTACCGTCTGTCCACCCATCTGACATGACTGTGCATCTAGTGCTCTCCCATGACTGCTTGAACTCTGCCAACCTAGCACCGATGTCCATCTTTTTTGCTTGAAGGATTGGGCCCCGCAACTCCTCAAAGGTGGCACTTTTATAACCTGGGCCAACTACTGCAATGGCATCACACATCAACTGCCAAAATGGATTGTTTTTAACAATGCTAAGAGGTATGTGACTCCAGTAAAGACACCTTCCCATTACCCTGTTCGCTTCTACCTTTTCTGATTTCTTTATAACTGACTTGATAGAAGGTTGTGAGCCTGGTCCAACATAATGGGATGTGTGCCCCACCCTCCCACGAGGTGAAGTTGTGGAGCCCCTCCCACTACCCTCACCGATAGTGGTAGATATAGATGCACCTAAACTTCTTGCTTGGCCAAAAGCTGCAAGCTCAGCTTTGTTTGCAGCGATCTCATCCTTCTTTCTCATTTTTTCATGGATGGCATCATGGGCAGCTCTCATGATTTCTAGCGTCACTGCAGTACAAATGCCAACATCATGGCCAGGTAGTTTGGCTAAATGGTATTTCAACCTATTAACCCCTCCCGACATGTGACGCCCACATAATTTGCAAGTCAAATTTTGCCTATTGTTGCCATCCTCAGGCTCACCATACTGCCAAAATGGGTCCAATATCTTTGGCATTTTTGCAATTGGAAATTTGGAATGCTTCAAGCCTTCAACTCAAATGTAACCCTAGGGCACAAAAACAAAAAAAAATTACATTAAACTCCATTGGAAAATAATAGCAACATTCTAGCTTAAAAAATCATACCTCTAAATTTAGATTTTAAGCCATGAAAGATAAGAAGAAGAGGGTGGCTAAGAAGTAAAAAAACAAGCATGTTATTTTCCATTCTAATTTTTTAAAACCCCCATTTACATTGGGATTGTTTTTCATTTTTTGGGGCATGGAAATCAATGGAAAAATAGTAAAAACAAATAGCAAAAAAATAGACAAGAAATAGGCAACGAAATAGTAAAACAAATATGCAAGAAATCTTTCAAACAGTCCATGGAAAAGATAGAAAAACAATGGATAAAATGCACATACCTTCAACACTTGCTCCACAAAAATCCTTGGTTGAGATGCTAAATGGTGTTTGAAAGCCTCCAAAGGTGTTGGTGGTCTCCTCAAGCCCTTCTCCTCCACTTCCAACAAGCTCATTTGCCAAATGAGAAAAAAAAAACCACGTTTTCCCTTTACTAAGCCGCGGATTGTTTGCCTGGGCGATTTTTTCCCTCGACCCGCGCTTTTTCCTCAAAAATCGCGATTTTTCCTAAGAATCGCGCCTCCACAATTTTTTCAAAAATCGCGATTTTTCCTCAGCGAAAAATCGGCCTGAGGAAAAACTCGCGATTTTTCCGATTTCTGCCGATTTTTCGGCAATTTTTTCAAGCTTGGTCTTAACCTTTGAACACTTGCAGCGGATGGATGACAGCCTGGGTTATATTATATGGTCATTTACATATTATTATTTTGTCTATTTGGGTATATTGGATATTGTAGATGATCATGCAAAGACCTATAGGGTGTATGAATATGCACCTATGATGGATTTGGACTCCCTGAGTCCAATGAGACAACTTGCTTTCAGTTTCGGGCAGTTGCAGAGATGATTTGGCTCAATGTACCTTTCTGGTGCAGTTTTGCTATATTGGATGACTTGTCTAAGCAGGGAGATGATTTTTTTGGACCTCCTAGGACGCTGCATAAGGAAGGTGGGGTCCAACCACTTGTTTGTACCATATTACCCCCCTCCCAGAGAGCCTGGTGGGCTCAGTTGAATAACGCAAGCACCCTAGGAGGCAGTTTTGGGCATATCACGTTTCCCGAGGCAAATAAAAAATAATTAAAATAGCTACTGAAGAATTCGATTTGGGCTACTGAGGCAAGGAAATGGCATGGGATGAGTTCTGATGATGAGTGTGATGTCTTCCACTTCTTCTCCAGCAGTTGCAGCACTTGGATGGGCCCACATCCATTTTTTGAGCATATTTTATCAGTTTCTGGAGCTTTTGGAGGCTCACGATTTCCTCAAAGAGGCACTATTTGGCAGTTAAAAAATTATATTATTTTTATTGTGCCATGGGGACACCCTAGGGGAGTTAGTTAACACTCCCTGGACCCACCATGAACTTCATTTATTTTTATTTAGTGGGATCCCCTCTCCTAGGGTGATTTGGTCCATTTTTAGATTATATTATTGTATTGATCCTGTACTCTATGTTGAGCGCATCTCAACCATTGATTCGAACATTTTTATCTTTTAATCTTAGCCACCCATTTGAAAAGTGGTTAAGATTTTGGTTCTCTCGTTTCTATTTAAAGGAGAGAGGTTCTCATTTGTAAGGGATCTTTGGCTCTTGGATCTGGATAATAGAAAAACTTTTCTTGTGGAAATATTTTGGATCTCCTTTGGATCTGGTGTTCTTAGATGGTGATTGAAAAATCTTTTGCTTCCCAGCATTTGGATCTTTGATGTGAGATCTATATATTTTTTCGGGAAACATTGTCTTGTCTATAGGAGGGCTACTTCAACTTGGGCGTTTTTGTAGGGTTTCCTCAACTCGCTTGGCTTGGATGTGTTTTGTATCAAGGGGTTTTCATTAGTATCAATGCGATCTATGTTTTCATCTTGCTATTTTTCTGTAGCATTTTTTTTTCTCATGATGCAGCAAATCTGATATGGTTGACGTTTGTTGTGTAGGAGAGAGGGCTCAGTGGCTTCTTGGAGCAAAACATTGGGCATAGAACTCACTCAAATCTTCTCAAAATGATCGGAATAGTAGGGATCATCATTATCAAGGCATCTACAAGGCTTTTCAGGTAAGATCCACAGGTTAATGCTTCTCTTCCAGATCTCAATCCATTGGCATCTGCATCTCCATTTTTATCTTAAAACCCTAAATATAAAAAACCAAAAAAATTATAGATCAACCCGCTTGATCTCAGGGCAAACCATTTTTTGGTTTTGTAGATCGGGTCCAACCCTAAGTGGGTCTTCCTCAATGCTGAGCTAAAAGTGACTCCATTGCCCTAGATCTGAAAAACACTGGTCTTCAAACCCTAGCACCACCTTCCATGTTGCCTCCTTTTCTCATGATCTGATCCTTTCCGGCAAAACTACTTTTGGGTTTGTAGATCGGGTCTAACCCTAGGTGGGTCTTCTTCAGCGTTGGGATAAAAGTGACTCCATTGACCCAGATCCCAAGGCACTGATCTTCAAACCCTAGCGCTGCCCCTAATGTTGCCTTTTCCTCTTGCGTTTTGACTCTTTCCTTGTGGCTCAGGTGCTTTGACACTGTCATACCTTCTTTCGAGTCTATCCCTCAGTACTAGATAGCCCCAAACCTGTTCTTACCTTCTCTGCATTGGTTACGTTTCCCAAGGCAGTGGATATCTTCACCTTTTGCTAGTACCTTAACCCCGGATCTAGTATTTTCCTCATAGGTCACTTGTGTCCTAACTTGGATCAAATTTCATATCTTTTAAACCCCTGATCCAGAGCCTTGGTTCATCTAGTGACGCCATCCATAGATCTAGGGTTTCCATCACCTTACACCTTACGTACCTCAAGTCCATTTGATATGATATGGTGTCTAGGTCTGGTCTCTCTTGACGGGAGTAGATCTGGGTCTTCCCCATTGTTGTCTTGGGCTAAGACAGCATCAAGTGAAGACTGCTTCGATTGACGTGATAACCATCCATTTGAAAGTTGAGGCAATCTTGGTTCCACCTCCTTAGTTGCTTGTTCCTCTACCGTCCATCCTGGATCCATCTCACATAGGCAACTACAAGGTTGGTGATAACACTAAATTGCCAGGAAACTTGGGGACAGGGACGAGTACAGGGACGCCACTTTTTGAAACATGGGACTTGGGTACGTCAAGGGTATTGTGTGTGTGTGTGTGTGTGTGTGTGTGTGTGTGTGTATACATTTAATAAAAAATTAAATCAATTTATTTTTCACTAGTATTCAATTTCAATAAGTAACAAATACAATTAACATGCACATTGCTTCTTAAGTTCATAAATCATTGATATAAAGTGGGAATTACATATGAACCCTAAGTATAAACATGACAATAATTGATGGATCTTTTGTTTTTTCAAAATTAAAAATAGGCACATGCATAGAAACGTCTACACAAACATCAACAAAGTAGGTTTTCTATCATTCATGAAGGACAAAGAATACGGTCTGTGCAACAGCATTGGAACAACTTGCACAAAGGATCAACGATAAACACAAACTATGCCAAGAAAAATCCAATGACAAGATCCACAGTCATAAAAGAATAAGACAATCTTTTAGAAGAAACAGTCTAAGAATAGATGCGAGCCCCTCCAAGCTAGATAGTGCCATGTCATTAACTTAAAAGCACAAACCTTTTAAGTCTAAGACAACCTAAGCTTGTCTTGCCTCTCCTCTACCTTTATCCTCTCCTTTGCACAACAATCTCTCCTCTCACAAGCTCCAACAAAAGTCAAGACTCAACTCTACGTTGGGAGAAGTGGACACGCACGCGGGGTCTTAAGAAGGTAGGGGGAACCATGCCTACCCTGTCCCTCTTCGTAAAGGTAAATTTTTTATAAAAAATAAAAATAAAAAATTTTCACATACTGGAGTTTCCCCGAAGTCCTCAAAATCAACAAAGTTTCATGTTTTGGGGCCAAAGGTACTGGGTACCTGGGAACTTCAAGGGACATATATGAAGTACTCAACCAGGTTTCCGAGACTTGGGGACGGTATCCAAAACAAGGATGCAAACCCAGCCCCTGGGGATGGGTACCCCTGCAACACAGGTTGTATGCTTGTCTTGCATTTCTGATCACCATTGTACAATACTGCTTGTATTTTTAGTATGCTACTAATGTATGTAAAAGATAGATTTTCATAACCCCATGCATGCAGGGAAAATGATCTCTGTACACTCTTATGGTTCAAACACATTTTGACCAGTTTGACCTGGTCCAACAGGTTTGATCAGCCAAAAAATAGGCACCAGGAAAAATTTGCATCCAAGACTTCGAAATTGTATTTTTGGGATCCTTAAGACCCCAATACATGATTTCAAGCTTCAATTGATGATTTCGGGACACAATTAGTGAGATTCTTAATTATAAATATTTTTAATGGCAATAATTTAATTATTGGAGCATGGATTCTGATATCAGATCATATATTGAGGTTTTGGGGGTGTATGAGTACATGATCCTAGTGGATTTGGGTTTCCCAAATCCATTTTTTCACTCATATTGGTCATCCTGGCAAAATAAGGCAGCATTTTGGTCAATTTATCAAGATCTGGAAATCACCAACAGAATTAATTAATTAAAACCAACATTACCATGACATTAGAAAGTTACCAAAGAGGCATTGTAATGGGAAAAACATGGGAATTATTTTGTTATTACATTAGAGACATTTTATTACTCATATGGAACAATTGAGTTACATTTTGTGGCCCCCACATCAAATTGTCCATCTAGAGCGGGTGCACTAGTCAAGTGGGGTGCATTTGTACCATGTTTGGGTATCATTTGTACCTTATTCAGTCATGACATTGGATGTATTATGCCCCCGGGAGGTAGAGTGGGCCCCTAGGGGACTTATCATGATGTATTTTCCACTTTAGACATGTATTTCATGATTTTAAAAGAGCACCCAAGGGAAATTTTGCCCCCTTTGTCACTAAGCAAATGTAATGAGATAAAAAAACAAATCTCAGCCATTGATTTGATTCTAGATGATATAATCTCAGCCATTCATTTCTAAGTGGCTAGGGACTTTGTATTGGCCTTCTCTATTAAAGAGAGATGGAGGTTCATTGTATTCCCCTTGGAACTCTTGGCATTTTTGGCACTTGAATAGAGAAAAATTTCGAGCAAAACTTGTGCATTTTGTGAACTAAATGTGGATGTTTGTACTGAATGCTATTCTTCCATTGCATTGAGAGAGTTTGGAGTTGTTTTCGGCACTATTTATTTATGATTTTATTTGCAGGCAGAGAGGAGGTTTTGAGAGGGCCACACCACTGTAGAAAACTCCATTTTTGCTCCCTATTGGATTGGGATTAAACAGGGACTGAATTTGTCTTAGTATTTTTCACTTTCTCATTATTAGTCTCTCGCTTGTTATGCTGCTAATTTTTCTTTGGTATATAAACCGATTTGTGTCTTTGTGTAGCAGGGAAAGAGGGGCGCATTTGACCACTAGGCACTTCATTTTTCAAGTCGGGACTTCACAAAAATTTCTCATTTGATCTCTACGGGAATAACCTTCACAAATATACCATTCTGCTGCAGCTGCCAAGTAAGTACATTAATCTATCTTCTCTTTCGTTTTCCACACAAGAAAATCCACAAAAACTACTAACTTTAAAACCCTCGAAATTAAAAAGTCTGATTTCTGGTCACCTAGTGATTTTATGGTTAAAAACCCAAGTTAGAAATCCCTTGAAACCTCTAGAAACCAAGTTGTGATTGAATTTGACTGCATTCACCCAACCTGTGACATTGGTCCCCCTAGAGGCAATTCACCCTCCTTGGGTGACTGTCTCCTTTATTTGTTTGGTGATTTGGTTGTTGTTGTTTTGTGTTTTAAC
Source organism: Pseudotsuga menziesii (assembly GCA_001517045.1). Lineage (NCBI taxonomy): Eukaryota > Viridiplantae > Streptophyta > Pinopsida > Pinales > Pinaceae > Pseudotsuga > Pseudotsuga menziesii. The sequence goes on from LPNX010145931.1 coordinate 632,555, forward strand.
TGAAATATCTTACATCAAACCAAATTTATAAGTGCCCTTTAACGTCAAATTATTTTTTGCCCAAAGTATTTGTGAGTTTCGTAGCTAAATTCCCCTAGGGCAGACTTTCAATCACTCACACTTAACACTATTTTTACCCTATATCATCTCCTAATCATTTCACTACTGAAATCTTGCAATTTCATTACATTATTCCAGATCCGATATATACATGCATATCCCACATTCCCAAATTCATCGCTCAAACTCATCGCTCAGTAGTGGTTTTTCTTTTGTGGTCTAGGGTCACTTTATCAAGACACCCCTTGCTCCCCTCACTTGTCTTTGCGTGTATTTTGGGTGTGTAATCTTGTGTTTGTTTGTTAGCCTTCACCGGTTAACAAGGGTCTCCCCTTTAGCTCAACTTACAAGTTGGCTTAAAGTGACAAGAACTCTACTTGGTGTGACAACCACTTTATTTGTGGTAGGTAGAGTTCTTGAAGTGTCACCAACTTAGTTACCCATACTGTTAAAAAGCAGCAACAAGGAAGGTCTTCTAGCATTGCATGTGTCCTTGCATGCTAGAGAGACATTAAACTGGAAGCCAAATCTATTAAAGTGATTTTCCTAAGTTTTAACTTAGGAAAATACTTTAATTATTCTAATTGGATTTTGACTTTAATGGAATCACTTTATTAAAGTGAAAACTGAAATATTTAAGTGATGGCTAATATAGTCTTGTCCATTGATTCTCACTGAAAGGTCTCATTCATAGATCCATAGTGAGGGTTAGGGTTTTCGCTTAGCCAATAAAGTTAAAAGGAGATTTGGTGGAGAGGACACATACACATAGACAAGATACAGACAAACAGGGAAAGTCAGACGAAGGATTTTGCTGAGAAGACGGAGGAATAGTTACCCCACATAGTCACCGAAGTTCCAAGCTAAGAGTAGGCCATCAGATCACACTGGGAGGAAGTCATACCATTTGGCAGAGGGCAGTCGTACAACCGTATGAAATCTGTATAGGTGATGTCAGCACCGTACAGATCCGTACAACTGTGCAGAGGAGGTCGTATTGCTGACGCATGGGCCGTACTATTACGCTGAGGGTGTGCTGGGTTGCTGGACTTGTCCAGTGTTTCTGCAGAGGTTCACATTCGCCAAGTTGGGTGAATATTTTGCTGGTTGTAAAAGTTCCATATTTTCTCAATAATAAAATTCATATCTGAGTGCTGCACCGGTTTTCCCATCTTGGGTTTTTCCGAGGGTTTCCATACCCAAAATAATTGTGTCTATATTTGATGTGATGTTGTGAATGTTTCTCAGTATTTATATTCCGTTGCAATACTAGTAAAGAAGTTCATGTGTGGTTTTCCAATAACAAATTAAATAGTTTGAGCTTTAAAGGAAAATTTATACAAATCTCTATTGTTTTGGATAGAATACCCTTAAGGGGCAACTACAGTTTGTGTGATAACACTGCCCATAACTTGCATAGAGCTGTCTAATGCTAAATTACTTCAAATTTCACCCAACTTAAGAATGGATCCCTTCTTCTTAACACCAAACTAGTAGGACATTTGTTCTTCTACTCTCGTAGACTAGGCTTATCCCAATTTTTGTATGGTTAAACCCTCATGGCATCCATAATAACTTATGTCTAGTGATCTTAATATGCCTTACCTATCTCTCAAATAACCTATGCATCTATTCTTGATCTCTTGTGTGTTTCTTATATAGCTTTTGGGTTTCTATTTTAACATTTATAAATCCTTAGTCAAGCCCCCTAAGCGAAATCGCTCCAGTGTACCAAATCATTTACTTGTTAAATCTTCAAGGTGCCTTGTTCCCTAATAAATCGACCCTACAACTACTGTGAGATAGTTGGTTCCACCAGCAAGTATTCGGGAAAGTTGGACTGGGGATACCTCCTGTGGTTAGTCTAAATCTACTCCCAGTGGATCCAGGAAACCTAAAGAAAGGGGACCCTACCTGGCTTGACACTTTGGGGCAGAGTCTCGAGGTTCCACCGGTCTGGGAATCATCAATCTCTGTGAATATAGAGATCGCCACATCATGTGACAACAAAATGTGGTGGGTGATTTGAGTCATAGACATGTTCCCAAGTATTTGTTCATATATCTCTATCAACTTTAGAGTTATGGGATTCTCTACATCCTGAAGGGGGAGACTGTCCCCTAGTTGGAGCCAATCTTAACCCCAGATTTGCTTACAAAAATATGGGTGTTATATTCCAGCATATGTTCATAGATATTATACAAGGTGAACTCAATATTACAAAGTTCACCATTTGACATCAATGGTTCATGTACATCATATGGGATGAACTCAAGTTTCAACATTACAAAGCTTACCATTTAACATCGATGGTTCGTGAGTACCTTAGCCATCTCAATACATTGTAGATATTTGTTCAGCGAGAGTTTGCTCCCATGTTGCAATGTATGAGTGTCTGAAGATTATCTAGAGATCAATATTCTAGGAGGATAGTACATCTGCTATTTTTAGCAAGTTTCCAGTTCAAGCTTCCAAAAATCTTTCAAAAGGTTTCTAGTTCAGGTTCCCAGGTCTATTTTTAGCGGTTTTTCCCCAAGCATCAGATTGACATTCAAAATTTGGAGAATGCATGGGGATAAGGACAATTAGATGGGCATTTTCAAAATCTTGATTCGACTATTTTTAACAATTTCTATTTTTACAAAATTGATCCTTCTCAGCGGTAGATGAGTTTTGGAGACCCAATGTTGAGTTCTTCAATTGGGTACCTTCAAAGTTTCAAGATTCACAAACTTGGAAAATCACTATTTTTTTTAAAATTCTATCTTTCTTGAAATCTAAAAAATGGATTTGGATACCCGTTGGGGAGATGAACACAGGGTTCTGTTTTTGTGAAGTTCTAAAATATTTTGGGTTAACACAAGGTTATTAGAATGTAAAATTCAACATTTCCATATTAATTATAATAAATTTTTAACACTTTCTTTTAATTTCTAATTTCTTGTTTGATATGTCATTCCTTCTAATCATCTACACAAGGAGAAGATTATGGAAAATCCTCAATTCAACAAGGTTTAGGTAACGTATCTAGCATAAGGGTCTGGTGTCCTTCATCCCAACCATGGACCTCTCTTATTTATATGTTAGAAAGTGGTTCCATTAGTTGGGGGTAGAAGTCTGACCTACACAAGTGTATACCCCGTGTGATATTTTGTCAAGGCCCATGCATTTTTCATTTTATTTAGGTTTTAAGGCCATTTTGTAGGCGCACACGGGTTTCTCAAGAGCAACATGTGCATGGAACTTTATCGAGTGAGCAAAAGAAATATAAAAAAGCTAAATATACGAGGTTATCACAATTCCAATCAAACAGTTGACAAATGTAATCAGATATCCATTAAAAAATGGATAAGATATCCATTAAAAAAATGGATAAGATATCCATTAAAAAAATGGATAAGAACTAATTCTTGGAATGCTTGATACTTTATAAAATATCGAAAATAAAAATTGTGCTATTATTACTTTTAAATTCTGTATGCACATTTTCTAAAATTATTTAATGTTTTTTTATTAATTTCCATTTTTAATCATCATATACTCATTATATTATACTCATAATATTAGTCCACCAATATTAAGCTGTGATAAAAATTTGTAAACACAACAAATATGTACAATGACTAAATTTAATTTATCAATTATTAATATTTTAATAAAAAATTAATAACTTATTAATTATTTGATGTTCCTATTACCTAACCTAAATTTATTTTGTCAATTATTAATATTTCAATAAAAAATGAATATAACAAATATATATAATGAATAAATTTATTTTATTGATTATTAATATTTTAATAAAAAATCAATAGCTTAATAATCATTTGATATTCCTGACCTAAATTTGTTTTATCAATTATTAATATTTCAATAAAAAAATGAATGCAACGAATATGTATAATGGCTAAATTTATTTGATTAATTATGAATATTTAATAAAAATTAATAACTTATTAATTATTTGATATTCCTGATTTAAATTTGTTTTATTAATTAATAATATTTTAATAATTATTTGATCTTTCTGACCTAAATTTATTTTATCAATTATTAAAATTTTAATAAAAAATGAATAGCTTATCAATTATTTGATATTCCTGACCTATGCATTGTCTATTTTGAAGCATCAGTGCTTCGTGTTTTATTAGGAGCAGTGACACCTTATTTGATATTCTCTGAGATGGGTAGTGTTCCATTATGGCCTTCGAGCACCAGTGTTTCATATCTATTTAAGAGCAATGTAACACCCAGATGCGCTATTGCTGACAGTGCTTCCATACTCAGCACACCAAAGAAAAACCTCCACCCACCAGAAAAAAACATATGCAAAATCTCTCCAAAAGACCTCCACTAGATCATCCCCAAAAACTCCACAAAACTTGGTTTCTTTAGTAGTGGGATATGGTGAAACATGATGCGGGACAAGGTCTCGAAAAAATCATTTTGAAAATGATCGTTGAAACTGTTTCTTGAAAGATGAGAGGTGCCCCGCTCACATGTACCCAAAAAATACACTCGTTAAAGACTAAAAGAGCTCTAAAGGTCAATGATTTTGGGCTCAGCGCTTTTGCCAATTTTAAATCTGACGATTTGCTCACAACACACCCAGATGGAAAGAAAAGACTCTGGTTTTGCCATGTGAGTCACTCCTCGCGTTCTAAATGAAGATTTTGACCTAAATAATATTACTATGACTGTTCCAAATTGTGCGTTGAGCTTTTTTTCTAAGTATGTTCCAAATACTTGACCTGAAAAGACCCCATTGTCGCAATGGATGATGGAGACAGGCTGCTTTAATCCACTTGTTACTGCCAAAAGCCAAATAGAAAGCTTATTACCAAGAACTTGGTTTTGTGGCATAATAAATTTATATAGTGCTATTGCATGACTTCGAAGAGCAGGGTGTTGTCGCTTCTTCTATTCCATCTGCATGAGGTAGACATGGACAACTTGTTTATCACGTGTGAAGGATGAATATGCTCCGCATGACACCCATAAGTGACTTGGGTAGAGGGTCCCCTTAAATGTTTTCGCATCTGCAGTAAGATTTTATAGAAGAAAATGCAAGGATGATGCAGAGAACTCCATGTCGACACCAAGTGTTACAGTAAAACAGGTACCAGATTTGTAAGTCAGATGCCATACCTAGTGTGGATTCAAAGCCCAATCCTGTGAAGGTTCCACAAGCAAAAGCTGCCAAAACTGCAGATAGGGCACAAGTAATAATTGGATGTAGCAGCTTCTTGGTACCAGGTGGAAGTCTGCACATAAGCATAAATATAAAGCCTTGCTTAAAAATCATTATCTTTCTCAATGTAGAATGAAAATAAATACAAACCCCTCTAACCCCTCTAGAACAATGAGTGGATTTATATATGATTATCTTTGCCCAGCAATATAAGCATTTGAGATATTAATTTTCTACAAAGAATAAAAATATTTTACCCAGATCCAACGATGAACCCTAATGCAGTTGCTGCTAGGAGAAACGGAAGGCACGTTCGAGCATAAGTTCCAAACGCAAAAGGTGAAAGGACAGCCAAAATAAATGAAACTGAAAATATAATAGTCCAGAACCAAAGCTCTTTCCTTGAAAACGGAGAAGGCTTTGGCATGGGCTCTGCAGCTATCATTTTTGTTTGAACCATCTTTCTTACAGCAATGGCTGTGTATCCTGCAACATAGAGTGATGCCGCCCAGCCACCAACTGCATAAATGAACACAAGAAAATTGTGAATATCCCCATTTAAACACTCTGAAGCTTACCACTACCTTTAAACTTTACTAAGAGATTTCCTTGTCAATTCATGAAGGACTTTATAAATAACAGTAGTGTTCTTTACAGGCCTCTAATTATGTCATTTCATGATCCTAATTATTTATCCACTTATTTCTAAAGTTCATGCAAGATGCATTAATGAAATTAACAGAGTAGCTGCCTAATAAGAAAATTAAACCACCTCCCCTAAGATGGTTATTATACATAGATCCAATATCACTTGCAACAGTGTAATTTTAATGCCAACTAAGAATGTAGATCGTAGACATCAAGAAAAACTCAATGCCAAAGTTCACCACCTATTACAAGCTGTGATGAAATAATTAGATAAATCGTGTTTAAATCTCCCCTATTTCAAAACAAGGTAGAAGATAAACTACTCCAAAGACTTGGAAAGAGAGAATGCGCAAACTTTCTAAAAGTGGGAAGGCAGAAAGGGTAAGAAGATGTAGATTTGAGGGATCCCAACTATTAAAGAAGTTTCAACTAACTTCCCGAATAATAATAATAATATAAGGTATTTATTAATGTCCAAGTTTCCAACAAATGACCACAAAAGTAGGTCAGTAAGACTAAAATGTGTATCCAAAGCGAACACAGTGTGGGAATGCAAAAGCAACTCCTATATCAATGTTGAAAGTATAAAAAGAAAAATTAAGAAAACATAACTAAGTGTCTAGCTAAGTTATTTCGCATCATTGTAACCCAAAGATCCAAAAGTATAAGTGTAGTGATACAATAGAAAAGCCACAAATTGGAGATATCGGTGTTGATTGAGAGACAGAGAGGATGTCAAAACCTAATGGTCCTAATGGTAGAGGGCAGGGGAGGGTTGAGGTACCGACTCCCTATGAGAGTCCTTGATCATTGTAAAAGGGCCAAGGCAATGGTGGATAATATCCTTTGAAGAGTGCTCAGTGCTGAGGGGACCCAACTGTACGATTCTAGGGTGGGCATAGAAATGAGGAAGCCCCACCCTCCTCCCATCCAAGATCGAAGAAAAAAAACTCTGGTAGAACTTTGGTTGGTCAGCAAAATCTAGGGTGTAGTCTAACAAGTAGGAATTGCCCTACACTGGATCCATCTAGCATTGGTCTGGCTGTCAATCTAATGGTGTATGGTCTATGGCCTAGTAGGACAGCTCCTCAAAGGCATCGAAGATGTCAATTGGCCCATTGATGGGGAGAGGTCAAGAAGAGCCTCAAGGCTTCACTAATTTATAATTTGAAGTACCCTGGTGCTCTGCCAATAGCTTATTGCTATGATCTAATGGAGCAACTTGGGAGTATGAGGTGATCCTCCCAGTGGTCCTAGAACGATGCAAGGAACGCACAAACTAAGATCTGTGATTGAGTATTTCTCTCATGAAGAGGGAAAGACAGTTGTGGTTGTGTTATCAGAAGAAAGTGAAGTGGAAGCCCTCCAAACCTTGTTATAGGCAATAGTGAACCTTAATCCTAGAGAACACTCCCCCATGAGTTAGAGAAGAGCCAACCTAAATTGAGAGGGGATAGGTGTGGTGGCATTCGCCTATTTCCCTTGGTTCCCCTAAGGCTAGTATGCAACTTTGGGACTTTAATCACACATGCTAGTTTGGGACGAAGTTCACTTCTAAAAGAAGACTAAGCTTCATCATTTTGTGAGACTCCTATTGCAGATTTTCTTCTTACATGGAGTAATGTCCTCTCTAATTAAACACCAAAACACCCGCTAACCTACTTAATTCCCATAGGTTCGAGCGGGTACTGCATAAAAGGGAATTGACTGAGGACATTTGACACTTAGAACAGAACGGGACACTCATTCAGTATTAAAGTCATCAGCATGGTAAAGAAAGCCTTATTTCTTTAGGATTAAAGTCAACATGAAATTAGAATTGCATGCATGCAAAAGTGACACATAAACCCCAAAAGTGACATGCAAACCCTAAAAGTACATGCTATTCTATTTAAGAAACGTTATTGGACCAAAGAAGACATCAATGATTATTATTGTTGATTTCGGGTTTTTGAACAGCAGCAGTTGGGGTTGAAGACAGTGTCTTCAGCTAACAAGGGTTTCGACAGTGAAATCTATCTGCCCTAATGTCTTTCAGGGTAAGCCATCCAGGTCTACTATCGACATTCACTGTATTCTTCTGTATTCAGTGATCCAACACCCACAAAACATCTATTTGCAGGTTCACGTTTTGTAGTTGGGGAATAGCTAGAAAACCCCAGAAGGATTCGTTGGGACCCCTAAACCCAATTTTTCCTCCGCATGTCATCACCATTCTCTCCGACAGGAGAAGACCAACATCCCGACAAAGTTTCAGTAGCATCGGGCACCTTCTCCTCCAAAAACATCAACATCTTCCTAAAGGGGGCACACATGTAGCTAGGCGTCAAACTGAGGAAAGCAACACTACATTCCGACACACTTTGCATGCATCATATCTCTGGAGTACTATCAGTTTATTTATCAATGGTAAGTGTACATCTGCTTACTGAAAATCTCTACTCTAAAATCTCTACAGATTAGCTATATTTTAGGGCCATTTGGAACGGCAATTTTGTATGCACTTTTTATTTAGCTTTTTGCATATCATTGAGTATATGAACAACAACTTAGTAGCAAAGAACCATAGAATATCAGTTTGGGATATTACACATGGCGACTCCATGAAGGGACGAATACCTTGCTCCTTGCATATTTGAAGATCTTGTTAAGTGTAGAGGTGAGCACACTCGTCAAATCAAAGGATTTGAAGCTCATCTTGGTAACTCCAGCTCTTGGTTCCTGGTATCAGGTATTGGCATACATATTTCAGATTTGTGTTGTTGATTTTAAAGAAGCATGGATTTTTGGGATGAAATTTATGATCACTTGGATCTCTCATGTATCCCTTATGAATATGAGATTAATAAAAGTCTTTGGACAACCAATATTCCAAGGTTTTTTGGGGCCTCGTAGGAAGGATCTTTCTCATCTTTCACAATTCTTGGATTTTGTTGTTTGGATGAATGTGATTAACAAAGGTTGGTTGATGATAACATTTGCATTCTCATTTAATATCAACTTCAAAGAGATTTATTCATTTCCATACTTTGTCGATAAATTCATCAAAGATTGGATTTATGGAGATGAGGAAATTAGAGATTCACGGGTTTGGAACAATGTTTTGAAACTTGGACTCGAACTTGGACTCGGGCTCGACGATGAATCGGTAATGAATCGGCCAATTTGAATTTAATGACTCGGTTCACTAAAATACACATAAAATATTTAAATTAAATTTTTTTTAAAGATTCTAATCCATGATTCCAAACCATTAGAGACAAAATATCTGAAGTCTGCTCATGTATATACTATATACCATATAAGGGTGAACATATTGAAATGGCATGACGTGTACTATGCAATACATATCTGGAAGATTGGAACAAAATGAAAATACATAATCAAAGAAGACCTAAATGGCCTATAGAGTAGCATAATTCACTAATTTATTTTATTTGATTCTTTCCATATTCAATATAGTTATTATTTTACCATCTGCTAAATTGCTAATTCAAATATAACCAAAACCTCAGAGGCATATACAAACTTTGTTGATTGAAGTAGACAAATATCATGAGTTAAAAATCCAAATTCCATAGTAGATACTTATCATTCCAAGTTCCAACCATGCACAATTTCCTTCTAGTATCTCACAGTTACAAGAAATATCAACAAAATAGCAACGAATAGGCCTCAACACTACTTAATCCACTCACAATGGAAGAGCAACTCCAATTTATAAAGAATAGCACAGTAGCAAGATCTATAAACTGCTTATAATACAAGAATTACCATAGTCATAAATGACCATTAGCAGAAATGGTCAGCAAGTTAAGAGACAAGAATAGGCATAGTCCTAACTAACATGCATGACACGTCTGAAGTTCAAAAGTTTAGAAATTAATTAAAAAAATTAAAAATTTAGTGTTTTTAACTCCATGCATCAACTCGGATCTACTAGGGTGAGTAATCCCATAACTTGGGCGAGTTGACCGGTTCGGTACCGAACCAAACCGGTCACTCAAGCCTATTTACAAGCCAAGTCAGCTCGGCTTGAGGTCAACTCAGCCAACTTGGCTGACTCGGACTCTGACTCAGTCAAGTTTTAAAACACTGGATTGAGAAGCCATTTTGATGAGGATGAAGGGAGAAGTGGTGGATTCACTAGAGGCATGGAGAAACAACCCCTCATATGATCTCTTGAATGAGATAAATATGATAGAGGAGTCATGTGCATGCTTGCCGAAAATCATCAAAAGGTTGGATGAACCATCTCTCATTCAAGAAGGCTTGGATGAGCCATCTCTCCACTTTGTAGAAAATGTTGAGCACATGCAAAAGAAGCCCATGAAGAGAATAAAGGTGCCAAAGGTATTATTGAAACTTTTCTTGGTAGCCTTGTTGGTGAGCCTTTGAAGACCTATGATGACATCCTTGTTGATGAAGACATTAGTACACCTATTTTCTCTCCTCATGTGGATGAGGGTTTGGTACTATCTTCTCCTTCTCAAATTTCTGAACTTAGCTTGATATTTGATGATAGCATTGAGAGGGTAAATCATGAAGACAAACCCTCATATGATGATATTGTTGAGGATATTTTTGCTTTCCATCAACATGATGATAGTGATGTACATGTTTCTCATAATGATTATAGTATGAATATGAATTATTGGCATTTTCTTGGTGATCCCATTTATGATTCTTCTAATAAGGGAAGTGTAAATTTTGAAGACCTTGATGAGCATTTTGATGTGGAGAATTATCATGATCGTTTTCAAACATGTGTATCCACTCATGATGAGGTTGTAGGACTTCTTGAGGAGCTCCCTTTTGCATATTTGGACCAGCCATGTTCTTCTCCTGATTGGGCATTAATGGTGCATTCTTTGGTAAGGGGTTTTCAGCCTTGTCATGCAAATCTTTCATTGGTTTTAATGGCTGGAAATGACTCTTTACAGCAGAGTTTTGAGACAGTTTTGTACCAGTCATGCTTACACTATTTTTTGGAAAGATTGCTACTTGGTTTGATGGATGGAATTCACGTTTTGATAGCTGGGTTTTTAATGTTGCATCTGGTTTATTAGGCAGAGTTTTCTCAACCCTTTTTGCCTTGTAGAAATTCTGAGTTCTCACAGGATTTTCCACCTATAAGTTAGTGTTTTACTGCTGGAAGTGACTTGACACAGCAGCATGTTCAGTTCAGAAAATTTTTGTGTCATTCTCAGTCAAATTTCATAGAGTTTGACCCAGATTTTGGACTGCAAGAAGATGGTTTTATTGCAGGTTTAGAGAAGCAAAGTTTTCCTTCTCCTAAGACATATTTGAAGCTTCTTTTCCAGCCATATCTTTCAAGTCTCCTTGTTGATTTTGAAGGTGATTTGGGGTAGCAAGCAGGTTTTGAAGAGCAGATTCATCTTGGAGGTGGTTTGTACTTGAGCCCTATCCAATCTTGGATAGAAGGGGCTTGTGAAAGAAGTCCTTCTCCTTGGCAAGGGTTTGAGTACTTATTTTCTTTTGATCTTATGTATTGTTCCAGCCCTAAATCCATGAAGATAATGACATCTTCTCAGCTCATCAGTGATGATTTTGGCTTGGGTCATTTCAAAAGACAAGGAAAGAAGCTCTGGTATAGATGGTATGCTAAGGTGGCTTCATTGGTTATATGGCATCACTTGACATATTCATTTCATCATGCTTAAAGTATGTAGGTAGGATGAATAAGCTCTTGTATGAGCAGTAGGATGATGTGTTGTTGTGGAATAAAGAAATGTGTGATGTTGTGTTGTAGTTTTATTTGTGATGGTCAAAGCTCACAAGTTACTTGCAGAGATTTTGGGGTTCTCGTATGCTCTCCTTTTCAAACACACGTCCTGCAATTGGAGCTTATTGTTACCCCCCATTTTGACATGGGTGTCCATGCGTGATTTTGATCACACTCTAGAAGACAGGGTGGCATTGTTTCTGATGATGTTGTGATGATGCCCTAACATATACAGGGTTGATGCTTGGCCTGTTCAGATGGTGGGTTCTGGGAATTTGAGGCAGTCTCTGCACAGTTTGATTTGGGAAAGTGCTACCCTTATAAAGCAGTCAAAGTCCACTGAAGATTGTTGTCATGCTCTTCAAATATTCCCTGTTCACACAGACTATAACAATAGCCCTGGGAAGTGGTATTGGATAGCCAACCAAGACTCAGGACAAAGGCAGAGTTTCCAGCCAGTCAAAGTCTAGGAATGAAGGCACAATCTCAGTAAAATGCGTCATGTAGATAGTTTGTACAACAACAAACTGTCGAAAATTAACAGTTCACCCCTTTCATATCAGATTTTAGTGTTGAGGGGTCAGACATTTCATTACAGCATGTTCTATCAATGGGGACCGACCTGTATTTTGTTCAGAAGACCAGGTCTGACTTGTATCAAGTTTGCATGATGGTTGAGTAAAAATACCAGCTTATGGATGCCTTTTTTAGGTGAATTTGGAGAGCACCTTCCCTCAGAATTGTAATTTTGGGATAGTTTTAAGTTAAGGTTTATGCATCATAAGGATCTATCAATCTCAGTAAAATTGGTCCTGTAGATAGTTTGTACAGCAACAACCTGTCGAAAATTAACATTTCACCACCTTCATATAAGATTTTAGTATTGAGGTCAGACTTTTCATTACAGCATGTTCTATCAATGGGGCGAACTGTGTTTTGTTCAGAAATCCGGAACTGACTTGTATCAAGTTTTCATGATTGTTGCGTATAAATACCAGCATCCAGCTTATGGATGCCTTTTTGAGGTGAATTTGGAGTGCACCTTCCCTCAGTCTTCAGAACGGTAATTTTGGGATAGTCTTAAGGTTTAAGTATCATAAGGATCTTTTGTATGCTTTCAGCCTTGTGTTTGGCATAAAAGAGTATTCCTCAAACACATTCTCAGAGCAGGCCTCTTACAGAATTCATATCTTCAGGCATAATATCCAGAAAGGCGTCATCTTATCAGATCTGATTTATCCTACCCAACACACAAATCTGAAAGTGCATTTCTGTGAAGTCGGTCAGAATCTAAGCATTCCGCAGCCCTAAATCAGTCACCAGTTGGCAGTGCCTACTATTGATCATTTGCAATGGTAAAAATAGTATTGAGTTTGATCTAGTAATATTCCTGGGTAGTAAGACAAGCATATAAACCCTTGAATCAGCATAAACCTCAATTCTGGGCGGTTAGGAGGATACAGCACCCTAGTTGACCCTTCAAACAGCATTAAAAATGAATTCTGAGCACTCCTGGTCTCACTTTCGCCATTAAGCAGCACTTACTCTCAGACCTGAACATTTTAACCTCAAAACAGCCATACATCAGACTGCTGGGCGAATTTGTGTATAAAAGCAACAGTTATGGGCATGTTTCAGCGTGATTTAACCATCAATCCATAGTAAACAAGCATCATAACAGCATATCTGGGCAGTTTTCTTGTAGCAGCAATCTGTAGGGGTGACGTCCAGCCTTGGAGGAGAGTTTTCTTTGTCAGTTAGTACAGGCCACACCTCCTATATGCTCTATTCTTGCCCTAATAAAGGGCTCTAATCATGTCGCATCTATGGTGGAGATCAAAGAAACTAGTGCCAGCCATTGGAAGGAGTTTCTTTCATATCTCGTGCCTACTTACACTCAACTATGGAGGATATTCATTCTTGGAGCCTCTTTTCATGGAGCGACCCCTCTTTGGGTGGGGTCATTTTAGTTTCCTTTCTGAACATATTCCCCTTGGGAAGTTAGCATTGGAAGATAGTTGGCTGTTTAGTTGGTGGGCATTTATTGTTATTTGGAGGTTGCCTCATCATCTTTAAAGGCTTGTTTCAGTTGTAAAGTGGACAAACATGTGGAGCGCCCCCTTCTTTGAAGATTGGATGTGGTTGTTATGTGAAACTATGAGTATGTCATCTCCATGTGACATAGTGTGAGTGCCTGGTAGGCATTCTTTGTTTCTTGGAGGTTTTCTAAGTCTTTCTTGGCTGGCAAGCGAGCATAACTTGAAAGGTCAATCGGCCTTGTGGACATATTTTATGGCTTCAACCCTCTTATGGACCTTGCTTGAGAAACAAGTACCTTGATGGAAGACTTCGGAGGCATAACTTGAAAGGTCAAACGGTCTTGTGGACATATTTTATGGCTTCAACCCTCTTATGGACCTTGCTTGAGGAACAAGTTACCTTGATGGAAGACTTTGGAGGCTAGTAGGTGGACATCTTGGTTGCTTGGAGGACTTGGCTTATTGAAGACCCCACTTGGAAAGGGGCTTTGAGATTGTCTTGTGGACATTTCCTTTGGAGTGCACTTCTTGGAGGGGCCTTTGGAGGCCATGTGGCATCATCACCTACCACTTGTTCCCTTGCTTGATGGAGGCACCCCCTTATTTTGGGGCTTCATGTATCTTTGTAATGTACAAGCAGCTTTCACCAACCTTTCTGAGATAACTTGTTAGGAGTTAATTGATTGCGTGGGGATTTTGTATAATTTTACCCCACCCTAGGCTAGATCTAAGGAAACAATGATTATTTTATTGTAAAGGATGATTTAGTCTCTCCTATAAATAGAGAGCGAATTCCTCATTTCATTTCCTGGTTGGATTTTTGGAGCTCCATCTCTTTTGGAGCTTAATTGATATATCTTCTTTGGAGCAAATTTTGTCTAAGGGTTTCTCTCTTGTGAATGTCTAGCATTTATCTTGATATTTTGCTTATCTATTGGGGATCATGATTGCTAGCATTGTGCATGTTACTTCTCTTAAGCCATTGAAAGGGCACAAATGCCGCATTGGATTGGATCTCGTGTAAGGTTTTATGTTGGATTCAATTGAAGTTCTTGCAAATCTAACCCCTTCTAGTGTAGGGTTTCACTCAAGAAAGGAGGTAACAGAGAAACTTGTCCTTCCCCTTGTGATCGCATTTTGAACCCTCCAATACATCTATGAAGGGTTGTAGGCCTAGAGCACTTACTCTTTCTAGATGATCTCTGAAGAAGGCCCTCTAAGTTAGCGACCTATTGACTCCATTTTCCCCTATGTTGGATTCGCACTAGTCCTTTGAAGTGGGTTTCCTTATCCTCCCATCACCCCATTCTATATCTCTACACTACAAAATTTTACTAGGGCAACCCTTTAGAATCAACTTGCTCCTCATTTCCCTTTGCCCTAGTGAACCTTAATTGTAGAGAGCACTCCCCCTTGAGTTGGAGAAGAGCCAACCCAAAGTGAGAGAGGATAGGTGTGGTGACATTGGCCTATTTCCCTTGGTTCTCCTCAAGCTAGTATGCATCTTTGGGACTTTAACCACACATGCTAGTTTGGGATGTAACAAGTCCTTCAACATATATCAAATGGTCCATGTTCCTTGAGGTTGCTAGTTAGAGAGTGTCGGGTCCCCTAGTGATGTGATCTCTAACCCTCATATACTCTTAGCATGTTTTTTGGTATAACAATATGTTAGCATGGGATGTTACATGTATGCTTCTATAATGACTCATATAGTTAAATTGTTGCTCATAATTTAGTCTAACCTTACTGCTATTCTTTTAGCTTAATAGGTGTGTTAGTACAAAGGTTGATTTATGTCTTGGTGAACTAAGTCAAGTGATTTTCATCTATTTCATAACTTTTTACCCCAACCATTTTACATCTCGCTAGCCAATTCACCCACCCCCTTCATTTTCCCCTTTGTGAATGATCTGTCATTAGTAATAACCTATGGTCTCATTATTATTCCAATGTAAGAATGCCTCAAATAAAGCTAAAAGACTCTTGTACTCTCAAAAAGGATTTGTTGATAAATTAAATGCAAAAAGGAAAAAGGAAAAGATCATGGCAGATACTCCCCATCGCAAAACCCAAGTTCCCTCCCTTGTCTCAAGCTATCAAAGCCACATCTAAAGAGAAGGGACTAAGCCAACGAAAGGGCTGATGAAATGTAAATGAATGAAATATCACAGAAAATATAAAATAAAGGGATCGCAATATGAAGGCACGATAATTGATGACCCATGACAACACTTCCTTGGCACGCATGTGGAAGAAACATCTAATTTCTAAAAAATCCTGACTCTTGAAAATTGAGGATATACCAACAAACTTATATTATTGTGATAGTTATTTCACAAAGACCGCTTTTCTTCCTTATGTGCGTACTTCACCTTGTATATCCTCACTTGACTTAGGTAGCTAAGCTATGCTTGCTAACTTAGGACTGTGACATGGTAAAGAGTTCTAAGGGTTCCACTAATGTTAGATTAGATGGGTAAAATATTATAAATCATCAAGTTGCTAGAAAAAGTATATTTGTAACGTCTATCTTATGTATTATTGTCATACTAGATTAACATTTGCCTAGATTTTAATGATGTTTAACTATATTACACTAGAAGGATTTTATTTACACATATTTTATGACTTGATTGGTATGTTGGATGATTATCAAGAACCTATACTTGGAGTGCTACAGTTGGAGGTGATCATATGTCATGTCCTTAGCACACTTGAGGGGATGTCACACATCCTAGCACCTTGGATATCCTTTGCTTGGCACGTGAGAGACTTAGGGAGAATCTAGACCCTTCTTCCCACACATTTGGACCTAACACTTCACGTTTTGACCAATGGAGGTGACATTTGGATGGTTTATAGAGGATCATTTAAGCTTGTTTCATGGATCCATCCCCATCTACCACTTGATCGATGGACCTTTTGAGCATTTAAAGGAGCAGGTTCTAGGGTTTTAGACTTGGGATAGCCCCCTTACCACTTGGAACTACCATAGAGGCTAGCACTCCCATTTTTTAGGAGGTTGTTGCATGTTTGGACTTTGTTTGAGGTTGATGCCACTCTTTTGGACCATGTCCATCCACACATTTGAGTTTTTTGAGGGAGCACCCTAGGTGTTTGGGCTTGGACTACCCTCTATCTTGGCCTACGTTGTACCATTTGCACCTCATTTAACCATGATTAGTGGATGGACCCTCCCTCTCTCTTTGAGGGTTTGTTGAGGATTGATGTATTTTTTATTGTTTTTAACTCTATCTTGGAGAGTCCCTAGGATACATCTAGGGTTTTGGCACTTTTATTATTATTTTATTGTAGAAGTTGAGTCCTCCTATAAAAGGAACTCACTTCTCTTTTCCATTGGTTGTTGTTATTGGAGATAAGATCATTTTATTAGTGTCCAACAAATGACCAAAAGAGTAGGTCAATAGGATTGTGCAATAACATAATAACAAAATCCAAAGTGGGATCCCAAAAGTAACTCTTTATAAAAATCTAAAAGCAGAACTCAAACCTAACCCTAGCTCCATAAATGGATATCTGTTCTCGAAGAAAAATATACAAAGAGAGATATGAAGAGAGTTGATCTAAAAGAAAGTGGATTCGAGGATTGTGATGTAAAAATGGTGAAATTGACACTGTCATGGGGCACTAGAAGCATTGGAAGCATTGGGGGTATTTCTCCTACCATCTGAGGCCAAATGGAGGAAGCTCAAAAGAATACTCTGTCTGGAGGAAGAACTAGAAGAGGAACTGCAATGGGTGGTACGCCACTACCTAGAGGAGGGAGCCTACTCCTGCATCCTAGATGACATCGTCCGACTGTCGAGATGGGGCTGAGACTGTCCTGGTATTGGACAGAGGTGGAGGTGGACCATTGTGTCCTAACTAAGCGATCAAGGTCAATGCCACCATATGTTTGTCTCTTGGTGCCCCTAGAGGAAGGAAGTGATACTCTAAGTGGCAACTAATCCTGACTGAGAATGTCGCTGGAGGGTGAAGGAGAAAAACTGAAGGGCCTCCTACAAGTATAAGGCCAAACATCTTTAATCGGGGTATCTGAAGAATCTAGTCAAAGTATGAAGCTTTATGGGAAGAAGTTACCTCAAAAGACAATGAAATCGCCTGTGGTTCTCCTAGTAAATGGGACACCAAAAGATGAAGTGCTCCTCAGTCTCAACCTCTCAAAGGTAACATACCTCGCAAATCCTATCTAACCGATTGAGCTGATGATATGTCTCAACCTATAGACGGTGAGAGCCTACTCTAAGTTGGCCTAAAGGAAGATGAGGAGCATGTGCCCAATGGTGGAATGTGCAAGGGGGCTAAACAATCAGACCTTCCCTCAAATCCAAGAAGTTAGTGGCGTAGAAGGCCATCTTAGGACATATCCCCCCCTGAGGGTTAACCCAAGTAACCTGCACAAATTGTTTATAAATTTCATCTCTAATGATTCTATCCAACTCCTTCCTAGTAGGTAGGACGAAGCTAGGCACGTCCAAGGAATACCTAAAAGGAGGAAGTCGGTCCATCACAATACCGACAGATGCTAGAAGGTCCGCAACAGCCGCAAACCAACATCTAGAATGACCTAAAGGGTTGGATGAGGCGATAGAAGTTGAAGAGAGATAGGCCAAGTATGGGTATCGATCACACCCCTTCACCAAGTCGACAAAGCTTTGAAGGCAGTATAAGAGAGTGACAAGGCTTAACACAACCTCAAGTTGAAAAGGTCGAGCACCAAACTCTGTGAGTACAATCAGTTGAGGTGTTGTTTATTTGCATCTGATAATGCGACAGAGGAGGAGGATATACACTCTCTATGATGAGGCCCAATGACAATCAAGTAGGCATGGATCCCACACCTCATGGCCATAGAGGACTATGGGTTTGATGAGAGTATCCATGAGAGACATCGTGGATGAGATGTCTTGAAAATGGTGTCTGAAGCACTGTCTCTCAAGAAGAGCTAGGGATTTGTATCCTTTATTAACTCGGAGTTGAAGAGCATGTCGTGGACTAAAATGAGGTCCTGTGAACTGAACCCCCAAATAGGTATAGGTACTAGTGATCCAAATCTCCTCCCCTCTAAAAAAGAAATGAAGATCAATGAGTAGCTTCTTCAAACCGTTGAAGAACATGACGTTGGTTTTACCCAAGTTGACTATCAACTGACAAAGATCACAGAAGAGGGGCAAGGCATCTAACTATCTCTACAATCCCTCTGGAGATGAGTCCAAGAGGACCACGTCATCAACAAAGAGCATAATAGAGATCAAGACCTGGTGGAGAAGGCACCCATCATCGTCTTGAATGGGCTCCTATAAGAAAGAATCTAGCTCATCAATGTAAATCCCAAATAGAGTGGAGAAGAGTGGACACCCCTACTTAACCCTAATGGTGCTCTTGATGAAATCTAAAATCCCATGGGTCGTGCGAAGACAACCAAGGACTAATTCATATAATCTCATAATGGCAATCAAAAGGGTCTCAGAGATACCAGTGGCTTAGTGCCCTTGGAATAATGCCACTGTGGGGACAAAGTCCAATGCCTTTCAAAAGTCCACAAAACAACAATAAACTTTCAAAAAGTGGTGATATGCCTTCTCAATGATGGCCTGGAGCATAAGAATGTGATCAACAATATGGTGTGCTGAATTGAAGCTTGCATAAGAGTATTATTAAAAACAACAAGAATACAAAGCATAAAAGCATTATTAAAAACAACACTAAAAGTCTAAAGAGCATAAATATCAAAAACAGCACAAATAATAATCGATCATAAAAGTTTTAGAAACACATCCTAAAAAAATTACTAATTTAATAATAAAAATAAAAATAAAAAGCTAAAGAAACAAAACAATAATTAAAATATAAAACAATAGTAAGGGAAATATTAAAAAGTCTCTAAACCAAAAAAAACTAAAAGAAAAAGGGAAAACATTCACTATAAACAATAGTAGACTAAAACAAATCAATCCAACGCAAACGACCAAAAGAATTTAATGGAGAGAATGAAACAACAAGAAAATAATTAAAATATAAAACAAGAGTAAGGGAAATATTAAAAAGTCTCTAAACCAAAAAAAACTAAAAGAAAAAGGGAAAACATTCACTATAAACAATAGTAGACTAAAAGAAATCAATCCAACGCAAACGACCAAAAGAATTTAATGGAGAGAATGAAACAACAAGAAGAGAAAAGAATAAAGATGGTCAAAGAAACCAAGACATATAAAACAAAGAGAAGAATAGTGAATGAGTAATTAACAAGAAATAAACAAATTAAGCAAGGGAAAACAAGAAAACCAAGAGTAGGCGTACCCAACGAAGATCACTTATCTATGGGAAACAATCATATGATTCCACAGATTGGCAAGCCACGTCAAACTAAGCTTGAGGCCATCATCCCTATTGACACAGTTACCAACTTTCACAATTTGAATTTTGGATACCCTCCCTTATGCATCTTTTGGAGAAGTGCTTGACCTTAGCAAGGACCTTGGTGTCCTCAATACAAATATGATGCCCATTCTTCTTGAATGTTCTACCAAGGCTGAGGATGAACATAATTGTGAATATATCCAATTTATATTCTTTGTTTTTAACCTGGACCAACCTACATGTTTCCAACCCCTTATAGGTTTGACCACATGAACAAGGGATGCGATAAACCCTTTGCTGCAAATTCATGTTTAAGGGGTCCTTAACTAATCTAAAGAGACTTTGAATAGTTCTAAGAGGTGCAAAAATCATCTTGATTTGTATTCTTAAGATCCTAATGATATTTTCAGTAGTACCTTGGATGTAGGGGAGCATTACTGTGTTTATCTTTATTACAGTGGTACCTTGGATGTAGGGGGAGCATTACTTTGTGTTTATCCTTATTAAACTACTCCCGAACAATTGGAACAAATTTGGCATTTTGGAGAGCCTAACTAACCTGCCAATTCTTATATCCCCTATATTTGAAGATTTCCATTGAATGTCGCTTCTTTGTTCCAAACTTTCAAGTACTCCTCCTCATTGAAAATTCTAAGGGCACGAGTAGCAAGGTATTGAGGTCACCAAGTTTCTAAGATGAGTGATGATGGCAATCATTGACGAGGATTTGCTTTGTATGGATTTCCTTATGGTAAATATGATGAGCCAAAGAACCATCCACTTTCTTGAAGATAAGAACATCAAGGAAATGAATTGAGTGGTTCTCTTCTACTTCCATAGTAAATTGAATATGATTGGATTGGCCGTGAAGATGTTTAACAAATTTGTTGAAGTCATCCTTACCATGGGCCTACATTATGTTAGTGCTAACCAAATACCTCATCCATTAATCGGGCTTAAGGAGAGAGGAGTCGAGTATCTTTACCTCAAAACTAAAATAATTAATGAAGATAATTGCCACTACCCAGTATAGTAATAATACCTTAGCAATAACACGTGTATGCTCGAGAAAATCCACCTGGAAAACTAAAAGACATTGATCTCACTCCACCAATTTTGTTGTCTTCGGGTTTGTAACTTGTTCAATCATGGTAACAACTTGATTGATAGAAATCATCACAAAAAGAGACACTACACGAAGAAGAAGATGTTCTGTGATTGTTGAAGAAGATCTGTTTAATAAAGCTGTTCTGTGATTGTTGAACTCTGGTATATGATTATCCCTCAATCGATGGCGGTTTATTGGGCGTGAATCGTATTTGACACCTCGTGATCGCTGGAAGAAGAATCGCAGGCCTGTAGGTATCTCTCCAAGTGGAATCGAGCCAGAATTTAATTGGTCACGAATTATAATAAAACGCAGGGCTGTAGAGAGGTGGATCGATGTGCACGATCTCTCTCTATTCTTAAATCGTGGGTTAAAGAGCGCAAGGCCTGTAGACAAACAGAAAAGTGGATTGACGTGCAACCTATTTTGTGTGGTCAACGCTTCAGCGATGAAGGTACAGTCATAGGCGATAGAGGCACCATTTTTTTTGTCATTTTAATCTCTAGTTCTTTACTCGTCTTATTCTCTCAAGGACAGAGCAATTTTATACTCCCGTTTTAAGACAAAGATTTCCACTTACTAGACCATGATTATGTCCTTGGAGAGCAATACCATCAACGTGAATTAACGAAAATTGCATCCATAAAGCATTAAAATCTCCGTTATAATTAAGAAGATTAACCATAATACCCCTGCGCCAGGAAGACTGACGGTTTCTTGGCCAATCAAGCTTTGTCGTACGAAAACCCAGAAGGACCAGTCCCTCCTCCACATTGATTAGCATCATCACCCATTCCAGAAACTAGGTGTCCTCAATACCATTTCTACTTACGCCCTTAGAATTTCCAATGAGGAGCACCAGGAACAAGAAAAGCTTCAGTCGATGGAAATCTTCGAAAAGAGGAGATACAAGGATTGGCATGTTAGAAAGGCTTTCCTAAAAGCTAATATCAATCCGACGATTCGTGAGCAAAGTAATGAAAAAACGACAAATCATAATGATCTTTAACTCTCCTAACACTATCCAAGGTCTCCTAATATCAATTAGGAACCCCATAAAACTGCAGTGCAGTGGAAAAATCAGATGATCAAGCTTATACCGGGAAACAAATAGGAATTGTTTGAAGATAGCCATAGGCATGATCAGATTAAAGGAGAAGGAACTGCGTTTCAAGAAAGAGAAAATCGGCATTTCGATCCTTACTCCAGATCATCATCAGGAGACAAATTAAGCCTAAATTGGTCAGGTTATTTTGGAAAAAGTTGGAAAAATTAATTAAATGATCAAGTTTAACCTTTAAATTTAAGTTGTTGGATAGAAGAAGGTGATTTGGAGATTGCTCTGAGTCACTGTTGCTGCTAGGAGTGAAATTGTTAAAAGAGAAATTGTAATTTATCCGATTAAATCCATCTTAACCAGTCAACTATGGTTTGCCTAGTTGGTAGTTAATATGGCCCCACAAGGTACAAGGTTCAAGTCCTGCCAATAACATGCTAATGCTTGCTAGTCGGTGGTTAATATAGCCCCAGAAGGTACAAGGTTCAAGTCCTGCCAATAACAAGCTAATGCTTGTATATGCATTTATAGAATTACACCAACAGTTAAGACCAGGTGCAAGTCCGGAACGACCAAATTGAATTGTGTTAATAAATTCGGAAGACCAAATTGAAATTGAATTGTGTTAATAAATTCCGAAGACCAACTTGAAATTAAATTGTGACATTAGCCTCAATCGGAAAGCTTTTCAAAAAAAAAAAAATGCGCCAAAGAGGTATCATAAGGACGTATATCCAAAATAATGACAAAGAGGTTATCAATACCTACCAAGAATTACGCCGATCTTCAATCCTGAAGAAGCAGGGATGCCCTTCACAGCTAAGGGCAACACCACCAGCGATGGCACGTAGAAGAGAGGAAGCCATCGCTGTATGAACGTCGTCGCAGGCTCAAAAAAATCCAGCAAAGCTGTTGCTGCTGCCGGTCTGATGACGTCAAGGATCGACAGCACGGAAAAGACGCAGAACATCCCAAACAATGCGCTGGGGAACTTTATCATGGCCTCCGTGAAGCCCCTTTTCAAGGCCTTGTCAATGGCCAGAATTATGCCCAATGAAACCACCAAATGCGCCACACGCCGCACCTGAAAAATTCACCAAAAAGCAAACACAGATGGCATCAAATTACATTGCATCACAAGATTATCTGAGAATTTGACAGCACGTGATGAAAAGGAATTTGAATTTTACACTGAGGGAGCCATCCGGGAGTCCTCTGGAGTCCTTTTCAACGGCTCTCGCCATTATTATTTCATGAATTGGCCTGGGCTTTTGCCTGCCAAACCCCGTGAACATGAACTTACGCTCATTATTATTAATTTTAATTCCTGCAGCAAGAGCTGCCTCCGTTCTACGCTCATTATTAACTTTAATTCCTGCAGCAAAAGCTGCCTCGGTTCTTCTCCCCTGAGCCCAACAACAGCAATTACTGTTATAATTTTGCTTGTGCTCTTTTGTGGATTGATATAAACGCAAATGGGCATCTCCAAACGGTCTCCGGGTGAGCAGCCATGAGATTTGGAATTGGAAGGATGAAGCCATTCTTTCATTTACTGCCAACCCCAACAAATTCCATGCATAACTAAATCGTTCCTTTCAACCCGCTAATTATTCGTTGTTGCTCTAAATATAGAGGATAATGTTTTAGGCAAATGAAAGGCTGCCATGTATGCTGCGGCCAATGGGACCAACATTGAAAAATGCCCATGCAATCCAATCCAATCCAGATCGATCGAATTTTGTGGATTGAAAAACGTGTGGAGCAGATAGGAGCGTTTCTTCGTACTTCTCAACTGCTTATCGAAATTCTATGCTCATGTTACGGTCACTATAAATATAATTGTTGGGCCGCCGTCTACTCTATTCTATTATGAAAAGATAAAGCACTAAAAGAAAAGAAGCTACGATAAAAATATTACTATTGTAATTGAAATATAAATTTAATTTTGTATTATATATTAAAATGTAAATTGGTACACAGTTAGGCTCAATATTAATGATGCGATCCCTTTTAATCATAAGGAACATTCGAGCTCCACATAAACCATCCCTCGCACCACATAAATTGGTACAGAGTTAATGAGATTAAGAATGTGATCATTTAAAAGTGTTTTAATCAAAACTATGAATTCAAAACTTTTGTAGCATTCATAATTTCAATTTTATTTTTATTATTTAATTATAATTATAATTAGTCTATTATTATAATTTAATAGTATATTTAGATGAAATATATTTATCCAGTTTAATAAAGTTTTTTATATTAATTTTTATATTTTAATTTTCTTAGATTTTTTTTAAAATGTGGTGTAAAGATTTATTGAAAATGGTGTGGACATTGATTTTCAATTTAAAGCATTTCATATATGGAATATTGCATAATTTAATTTATACAATATTTTTATTATAATTGTTTTATATATAACCATTTAAAAACAAAAATTTAATTAATTTTTTTATGTACATAATTATAATAAAAATATTGTATAAATTGTATATATATAATAATTTAAAAACAAAAATCTAATTAATTTTTTTATGTTACAAAATTATAATAAAAATATTGTATAAATTAAATTATATAATATTCCATATATATGGTTGTCTAAAATAAAATATATACTATTAGATTTAGGTTTCAAACATTTTTTATCAAATATTATATTTTTGGATTGATATAACATTATTTTTTATTACGAGGTAAGATATATATTATTATATTGTATATTATTTAATCATGATTGTAATTAAATTTAATTAAATATTTATTAATAAAAATAGAATAGTTTTTATTAAAATTTAATTAAAATAATAAATGAATTTATAATATATATTGTAAAATTTATATAATTTAATAAATACATTATATAAAAATAATAATTTAAATTATGTTACACGTTTTAAAAAAATTCCAAATTTTATTTTAGGTATATTTCTCATCTCTTCTCAATTTTCAATTTAAATATTTTATTATAATATTTTAAATAGTAGTAAAATAATTATGTCTCTAATAATCTTATAGTACATATCTTCAAATTGTTCTTGTGAGAAAACAATAATTAAAAAAATTACATATGGTGTATCTTCAATACCAACATAAAAAGAAAGCTTAGTGTACATATCTTCAAATTGTTCTTTTGAAGACCCATTAATTAAAGAATAAAATGTCTTATTGCTTTTTAAATAGCAATAAAATAACTCTCTCTCCCTATGAGAGAGCTTAGCATGCACATCTTCAAGTTTTGTTTTTGTGAGAACACAATAATTAAAGAATTTTTATGTTATGTACTTCTATTACTAATA
Source organism: Pseudotsuga menziesii (assembly GCA_001517045.1). NCBI lineage: Eukaryota > Viridiplantae > Streptophyta > Pinopsida > Pinales > Pinaceae > Pseudotsuga > Pseudotsuga menziesii. Next base: position 658,090 of record LPNX010145931.1, read on the forward strand.
TAAAAGAGGAGTTTGTTAGTCTAATATTTATGGATGGCAACAATGGGTTAAACAAATTTCAACAATACAAGACCATATAAAATATAACCATTTTATATAACCATTTATTTTATATATGCAATGACAATATAAAACATAACCATTTTATATAACCATTTATTTTATATATGCAATGACAATATTTGGAATTATTTGAAATTTTGAATGTAATGTTTAGACTAGTACTTTCTCTCTAGTCAACAAAATCAAGCTTTCTATCTTTTTTACTTAATTAGAAACTATCACTAGCATTTAAATACATAACATAACTGATGCAGACACAACCTAGATGGATCGGCTGCATATCAATATACACAATGAAATATCAAATAATCACAGAACGAAATATCAAACAATCACACAACTCAAACAAGTTTGCCAAGGATTATGGCCTTCAATTAAATGAAACAATCTCTTTACAAAGGAATTTACAACATGAGCCTAAGCTCGGATAAGTCGAAACGAATGTTGACTCTCTCTCACATTCTCAACTCTCGAAATGTACGTCGAAATCCTCTACATTTAGATTTCTCCAAGTTTCTCATGCCAAGACTAGCAAAAGTCCCTTTCTCAAAACATCAACTGGTATTTATAGTTGATCTTTGTTTCTTCGCCTTTCGGCTCTCCTTCTAGAATTTACGCATACTCCTAGGCACCGCCATACTCCATCAAATAAGGCTTTGTGTGGCCTCTCTCTGTAGGTCTTGCCATTTTCCTTCTGCAACAAATGCCATAACTACTCTACAATTGTTTCAACTACCTCAACAATACCTATACTCCAGATCCTAGTTGAATAGGCGATCATCATACACCCGTCGTCATCGTCTTGTCTCATGAATTCCTTTCTCCATTTGGTCGGCATGACCTTCAACCTCTCACTAACTTTTCCCATTGTCCTATCATCTATCATCGACCGCTCTTGGGCGATATTCCCATGATTGACTCTATTATCCCTTTGACATTCCGCCCATAACGTTGGAGGTCGCCGACTATCCTCCAGGTGCTTGAGTCGTCTATCTGTGATGATTTATCTTTAGCTCTAATGCCCATGCATCAACAAACTATATAGTGGTGTCACTATGAAATCAATATGAACATGATCATTGATTTTTCATAAAGTAAATCCCTATATTGACGGTGTCATCAATTTTAAGGATGAGTATCCTAGGGATTAGTGTCTAAGGTTTTTAATGATCTACAACAAAGAGGGGGTGAATCCATGAACAAGGGTAACACTTTTTGGCCAACCTTGATAGTGAAAATTTGAATTTTTACTCATTGGTTAAAACGAAGCCCTCAAAACTCATATATGCCTTGTGAATTCTGACACACAACAAAAAAACAAATTGTAGGAAATTATGTTGTCTTACACCTATATTTTTTATAAAAAAGAAAATAATATTATTTAATATGTCAAAATTGGAATTAATGATAGGTTTTTTCTTATAAATTTTAGGAAAAGTTAACAAGTGGCCCTGTGTGCATTTAAAACAATATTTTTTTAACTAAAATAGTTTTTAAAAAAATGGAAGAATATCGATTGGGACTTAGCCTAAACGACCATATTTACATGGGGTCTTAACTCACTTATCCTTGTTACAATATCACTTGACATTTTCGGAAATCGGAAACAAACCAGCTACGGAATACATATAGTCAAAGGTACTTCAGCGTTCTTTATGAATACTCCTTGTGTCAAACTGCATCCCTCATTATCTTTCACATCTACTTCCTTATTCAAACTGCGAAGAATGTGGAAAAAGGCAGTAGAAGAGAAGCTATGCAATAACTCCCGCAACCGATGAAGAGTATTATTAAGAGCTAGATTGTTAAAATAATCCTCATAATTTAAGTTCTTTATTAAAAATTTTGAATCACCAAAGACTTGAAGAGTCATGTTTCCGTGAACCTGAGCAATATGACATCCTTTGAACAACCCAAGAATATATGCTTAGTTATTTGTATTTTTTCCTAATCCCCAGCTGAAACTATCTTTGGCTAATCCATCATGGGAGTAAATCACCCCACCTGCACCTGAAATTCCTAGGTTTCCTTTGGAGTCGCCATCAAAGAAGACCGTTACTTTTCCTTGTTTTCTCCACCATACTTGGAATTCTACTTCAGTCATTCGTATTTTCCAAGCAGGGTTACAAATTGGACGAGCTAAATTCTTCTTCATGTCCCATATCTGCAGAGATCCCAACCAACTTCTTTCTTCTAATGTAAGTGTGGTGTCGGGCTCAAAGGAGTGATTTCCTAGTGCTTCAATTAAAAGAGCCTTGGCTTTGGGGACAACAGAAAAAGGAGAGTGCTCGAAATTGTTGAAAATAATATCATTTCTTGCCAACCACAACTTCTAGCAAATGAATTTGGGGATGGAGAGCCATACTTGATTCCACAGACTGTGACTATTCAACACCCATGGATACCGTGTTTTCCAAGTGGAGAAAATAGTAATGACAAAAATCTATGCAAGAACGATTGAATTAAGTCCCTGAAGCACTGACGCACAAACCGATTGGGCAAAAACGCAGACCACAAACTGGTGATCCGAGTTTTCAGAGGCTTCATGGCACATAATACACCTATGAGGGCCTGAAATTCCACATTTGACTAAATTTTTTCCTGTCAAAACTCTTCTCTGCAATAGCACCCACATGAAAAATTTGACCTTAGGTAACCCGTGAGCAACCCAAATGTGCTTCCAAATTGAGTGATTCAGAATTTGGCATTGAAACGGCTGCAATGCTGCAAAACCAAATGCCGAGGTGTAAAATCTTGTCTCCCCCCAGGTCCAACGATCAACGGCGCGAAGATGGACAAGAGCCATTCCCTTCAACACATCAAGGAGCAGATGTTTTTGATGAAGTAGGTGGACTGGAAGCGTTGGGAAAACCCACTCCATCCAGATCCCTTTTTAATCCTAAGAGGAGATGTCTGCAAGCTTAAGCAATCCACACTGAGTGAGCCAGTCACGAATAGGTAATAATTCAGGTATATTTTCGAGAGGTAGATTTCCCATAATTTTATCAAACCAAATCAAAGTATGTTTTCCATTCCCAGGGACGCGGCTTAATTGTCTTTGGAAGAATTTAAAACCTTGTCTATAGAGATTCCATAGTAGAGTACCTTTAGGAATGTTTTCGATCTGGAGATTTATCAGTGAAGCACCTTTAAGGTATTTTTTTCCGAAGAAGCTGACTGATAGGATGGGAGCTGTTAGAATAGAGATTCCATGAAATCTTACGACCTAAAGCAAAATTGGCCATGCCTAGGTCTCGAATATTAACTCCACCTTCCAACATTGGTCTTTTCATGATATACCATCTTACTAAATGGACTTTCCTATGGTTCCCTTTACCACCCTGCCACAAAAAATTCTCTAAATAGCTTCGAAACCTACTCCATGATTGCCTTTGGGCAAGGAGAAAAGAATCTTGATAGATAGGAAGTGAAGAAAGCACTGATTTGATAAGAATTAACTTACCATCATTGTTAATCCAATGCCTTCCCCATAATATTATCTTGGCTTTAATCTTATTAATAACTTCAATCCAGAGCGAAGATATGTTGAAGGCCAATGTTAAAGGTAAACCAAGATAATTGATTTTATCCGAGGAAGCAAACCCAAAAAAGCCCAAAAATTGAGCAATTCGAAGAATGGTTTGTTCATCAGTTTTCCATCCATAAACAATGCTTTTTATTTTGTTTACCAATGCTCCTGTGATGATACAAAAGCTTTGGAGAATCTCCTGAAAGACCCTTTCTATTCTTAAGGAATCTCCTCCCAGAAGAAGAGAATCATTAGCAAACAATGCATTCTTGATTGGTTCTAATCCTTTCGTCAATCAGATGCCCAAGATTGCCCCAACATTTCTTTCAGCAGACAATTTCCTACTCAAAGATTCTTCTAGCATAATATACAAAAATGGAGATAGCAAGTAACCTTAACTTATTCCCCTAGTTGCTTGAAAATATGAGGCAGGTCTCCCATTTACCAGCGGGGCTATCCATGGTTTATCAGTACAGGCTTTGATCAAATTAACAAAAGCTGTACTGAACCCAAAAGAGAGTAAAAATTTACAGAGATAGGAGAGTTTTACTCGATCAAATGCATTGGCATGTCCAGTTTAATTAGCATCCCTTTCTCCTTCCTCTAAAAGCTAGAGTGCATGGCTTCTTGTACAAGTATCACATTGTCCAAAATATGTCTCCCTTTGATGAAACCGCCTTGACTAGGAGAGATAAGCTTATTCAATAGAGGTTTTATTTTGTTTGCAAGAAGTTTCGAGAGGATTTTGTAGGAGACATTGCATAATGAAATAGGCCTGAATCTATTAAAGGTGGTCGTATTCACTTATTTGGGGATTTAGGCAAGAAAGGAGGAATTGTTACTTCCTCCCACTTTGTCCTTTTGCTGAAAGGCTTTACCATTCTCAATAAATTAGTCTTAATGATGGTCCAATAGACTTTGTAGAAATGAAATGAAAATCCATCCAAGCCTAGAGCTTTATCGGATTCCATAGCCCACACAACATTGTTGATTTCCTCCTCATAAAAGGGCTTCATTAGACTTACATTATTCTCCTCACTAACAAGAGAAGGGATATGAGAAAGAAAATCAGAAGTGAACTCCTCATTTCCAATCCCATCCTATGTGTAAAGATTCTGAAAGCAAATATCAACAGCTTCTTTAACTTAAGCAAAACCTTTAGGAACAGTCCCATCTGCTGAGGTGATTTCTGAAATATGGTTTCGAGAGAGACCAACTCTGTATTGGCGGTGGAATAAAGTTGTATTACGATCTCCAGAATTTAACCATAGACTTCGAGATTTAAGCCTCCAGTATTCTTCTTCATGTCTGAAGGATCGAAAGGAGACAAATTGAGTTGCTTTCTCCTTCTCCAAAGCTTGTATAGTTATGTCATTGCTCTCCAACTCTAACTATAAATCTGCTAACTGCTCCACAACCACTTTTCTCAATGCAGTGGGAGAATTGGACGAAGATTTAACCCACTCTTTCAAGGCTAATTTGGTTGCTTTTAATTTCTGCTCCCAAACATAGCTATGCGACCCAATGACTTAAGTGGACCAAGCCTTAGCTACAACTGCCAAAAAACCGTCCTGCTCAATCCACTGAGGGATGAAACGAAACGGAATTAGGCCCAAGTTTTCTTCCTCGTCCAGCTGCAAGAGGATGGGTTTGCGATCCGAGGTAAGTTTAGGAAGGATTTTTGAAGAAACTAATTTATTGTCCAATAAGAAGGAGCTCTGAACTAAAAACCTGTCAAGACGAGCGGAAATGTGAGAAATTCCTGTTCTATTATTAGTCCATGTATATAAACCCTTCTTGGGTTTAAAATCAATGAGATCCCATTGCCGAATCAAATCCTCAACAAAAGGAAGCAATTGATCTCTATTGATGTTATCTCCTATTTTTTCCTTTGAATCAAAAACAAGATTTAGATCTCCAGCTATAATGATGTTCAAAGGAGAAATGGATTCCATAAAGTCATATACCGCATGCCAACACTCTTTCTTCTCAAGAGGATGGACAAGAACGTAAAGATTAAACAAGGCAATAGAAGTCTTATTTAATTTATTGAAAAGCTCAGTATAAATCCAATGTTGTGTTTCAAAAGAACTTACCAGTTGAAACATTTCCTTCGACCAGACCGTGGCAAGCCCTCCTGAGTACAGTCTTTCCTGAATTTAGCTTCCATTTAATACGACTTAGATCAAGAAGAGTTTCCCCTTCTATTTTTGTTTCTTAAAGCATGAGGATATTTGGAATTTCTATTTTCAAAAGATCTTTAACAGCTTCAGGTTTCATAGAATTCCCCAAACCTCTGCAATTCCAAGAAACTATCTACATTATATATTAGGAATGGAAGTCGAGAGACCTCCCTTGGGTGGACCTGCTCTAGTATTCCGTCCAATTGACATTTCTAGAGTGGTTTGGCTTCCCTGCATTTTTTTCCTCTCCACTTCTTCCTCTCTTGCTTCCTTGAGGGATTTCCTCCCTACCTTTTTCGAAGGTCTTTCGAATGTCTCATCCTCCAATGAGTCGGATGATTCTGAGGGTTTCTTCCTTATCATATATACATAAGAGGGTGAAGAACCTTTAGCTGGGGAACCCAGATGAGCTAGAATAATTCCTGTGTTAACTTCCTCAATGGCTATAGAAATGGGTTGTTGATCCCTATCTTTTGCAAAGATGAGAGGAGATTCTAGAGTTTTAAGGATTTCAAAATTGTTCGAAGGTGCTTCTACTCAAGAAGAAGTTGCAATCCCTTCCACCTGATGTTGGTCTGAAATGTGCGCACTGGATCCTGTTGAAACCCCTTTAACTCTGGATCTGTTGGTTTGCTTCGTCGAAACCTATTTCTGAACCTTTGTCCATTGATCTCCTTTTTCCTTCTCTGATTCATCCTCAACCTTATTTTTATAATGCCTCACAAAGTGGCCATATCCATGGCAATGCCTGCATTTAAACAACAACTATTCCTAATCCAATTCTTGCACATGGGACCAATCTGCCACTGTTAATTTAATGGCTTTTGGAATCCCTATTTCAATATCAACCTCTACACAAATTATTGCACAAGAGTATTGATCCTTCCTATCTACTCTGTTAATGTATTTTCCAAGAGTATTCCTAATTGATTCTAAATATTTGGGGCTCCAGCAGTGTAAGGGTAAATGAGTTAGGTGTACCCAAACTGGGACGACCAAGGAAACGTCTTGATCTGGGTCAAATTCCGGCATCCATTTATTCAGATACAAACCCTAAGGGCCCATGAGGTATGTCCCGTTCCTAAATATGAGAATCTTGTCTTCAATGCTTTCAAAGATGAAGACGAAATAACCCTTCTCGACGAAATGGATTTTAATTCCTTCTGAGACCAACGAGCGTTAATTCCTCTACACCCACGATTCAATGGCTCTTGGAGATGCCCATAAGCCAGTAAACTGACCTATAAGGCCCCATTCAACAAGATTCAGAGCAACACGACACGGTTCTTCCGTCGGGAGAGCAATAGCCGGAATGGCCTCCAATTTCTTGGCAAATTTCCGTTGAGAGGTTGTGACAGGACGCTTACAGCAAGAAACCACCAGTTTCTTGAAGATAGAGAGCTCGAGGGGAAAGGAAGGGGGAGGATCAGTGCCCCCTCCTGGGGCCATGACCAAGCAGCTGGTCGGTAGATTGGAACGCGAGCAACTAGGTCGAAGAGGGTCGAGGGCAACAACACTCCAAGATCATGTTTCCCTGTGAGAGTTGTATTTTTTAACTCAAGCAAAATTGCACTCATGCCTCCTGAAGTAATCCTAGGAAAAGATTTCAAAAATATGCAACTCATGTTTCAAGACAGATCCAAAACTACTTGCAAACATCAAAGATCTACAACTTGCTCCCAAGCTAGGGGTCGTGATCTCAAAGCCACCAAATCTTGTCCAAATTCCAAGTGAACGTGGAAGATCGAACCAAAGCTGAGGTAGCTTCACCGATCCTAAGATAAGTTTCGAAAACTTCTTCGAACAAAAATCACAACACCTCTAATAAGATCATTTTCAATTATTCATGCATTTAAAACAATTTATTGATAGATGTATAAAATTTGGAAAAATATATATATGAACATAATCTACAGAAAATGCACTGGGCACACTTTTTTTTTTAGTTTATGTTGGAAAAATATTTTTTATTAAATTTTTAAACTAATCATTGAAATTTTTAATCGCATTTTGTACACGTGTGTGCACGTAAACGTTTTTTTACTGGTTACAATAATTGAAAAACAAAACAAAAAACTATTGAAGAGCGTGCATTGGTTTGTGGCATATATATTTTTTGAAATTTTTTTGTTGTGTACTTTATGTTATTGATTTTTCTTTGCGTTGATTCAAAGTTGTGCACATGGTTTTCTAAGTGTAAGTTTGAAAATAAGATTAATATTAAAAAAAATTATCATACGAACTCAAAAACCTATAAATTATATGCCAACGGATAGATGATTCATTGACAAATCTATTGGTATGAACTATTCCACCTAAGGTGCATCCTAGGATAGATATTAGGCAGGGTAAATAGGGGAGTGAAATTAAAATTGCATAGAAGAGGGATAAGAGTCTGTTTTTAAAGCCCTCGATCGAGGTTTTGGGCGGATTTTTAAATATCCTGATCGAGGGTTTAAATGTGGTTAAACCAAAAGTTTCATTGAGCTTTTGCGGAATATATTTTTTTAAAGCACATAGGTTATTTTGAGTTAAGGAGCTCGATCTAGCTTTCAAAATCTAGATCTATCTTTTTTATAAAAGCTAGATCTATCTTTTTTTAAAACCTAGATTTAGCTTTTAAAAGCCAGATCGAGCTTTTTTAAAAAGCCAGATCGAGCTTTTTTAAAAAGCTAGATCGATGGTTAAGAAAACCCTCAATTGATTTATGTAGCTCAATCGATATTTTTTTCAACCTACAGTCGAGCTTCTAAAAATATCTTGATCAAGCGCTCTGTTAAGCCCTCAATCGAGCTCATTTTTTATCATTCCCATGCCCTCTGCTTGCCTAAAATCGTTATCCATCTTCATGGGAACACCCATGGGTGAGGCTCAAAGAGGGATCTTTAAGCCTCTATTCTCAATCAAAATAACTAAATGAACTCACTAAATATAATTTAGGATAGAACACACACATAGAGAAATGAAAATAAGACTAATTTCACTTGCATTAGAATGAAGCTTCATAGCCTTTATAAAGGATTGCATGCAAAGAAAGTCAAAGAGAGCTCATAAGTGATGCTCTTGTATATAATAATAGAGACTTGACTAATCTAACTAATTAGTGGTCAACTGTGTCGAGTACAATAAATAAGAGAGGGGTCTAGCATTAGTTGAATTCCTCTTGGTTTAAGCCAGAAAGCGTCCCTTGATTTCCTCCTCCTGGTTTAAGCATGAAACCATGTCTAAAAAGACTACTAAACCAAAACTGGAACCATGTTTGCAAAGAAAATTGAGGGATGATCCATGTTGAATTATTGAGTTGTAATGGCACAAAATGAAGACATTGAGGATGTTGTTGCTGATGGAAGATGGATTGTTGAAGCAAGTGGGGTACAACCCAGACCAAACGATGTTGAACCGATATAGTCTGGATGGGGAATGGATTCGGATCGAACGCTAGAGATACATGAATGATGCATCAGTTATACCATGTGAAGAAGAATGATCTTCATGGAATCTGTACCCAAGACAAGAGCGGAACAACAATCTTGAGATCATAAAGGTCAGTTCTTTTCAAAACAAGGCGATGTTCTATGTGTTGGAAATGTTAAACTAAGGAGAGGAACAACAAGGGGGAGGCAAGGCTCAAAGTTAGTTCTTTCAACCCAAAATCAAGCTTATGAAAATATCTCGATTGAGCACTTTATTAATCCCTTGATCGAGCTCATTTTTAATCATTCTAACGCCCTCCACTTGCCAAAAATTGTTACCTGTCTTCATGGGAACACCCATGGGTGAGGCTCAAAGAAGACTCTTTAAGCCTCACCTCTCAATTAAAAGAATTAAATAAAATCACTAAATTCAGGATAGAAAACTCACACAAAAATGAAAATAAGACAAACTTCATTTGTATTAGAATGAAGCTTCATAGGCTTTATAAAGGATTACATGTAGACAAAGTCAAAGAGAGCTTATTAAGTGATTCTCTTTTATTTAATAATCGATATTAGCTAATCTAACTAACTAGTGGAAAGGTGTGCCGAGTACCATCAATGAAATGGGGACCTTTCATTAGCCCAATTCCTCCTTGTTTAAGCCAAAAAGTGTCCCTTCTTTCCTCCTCTCAATTTAAGAGGGAGAATAATTAAACCATGTCTGCAGAGAAAATTGAGTGCTAAGCTTAACAGAGGAACCACGACTGAAGAACTACTATGAGTGATTTTTTTGAAGAATAATATCTACGAATATGGAGGCCATTGAGACCCAAGCACATCCCATGAAGCTAGATGGAGGTCATTGAGACTCGAGTGCATCCCCTGAAATAAGATGGAGGTCATTGAGACCCAAGCACGTCTCATGAAGTGAGATGGAGGTTTTTGAGACCTAAGTCATTTCCTAAAGCAAGATGGAGGGTGTTGGGACCCAAGCACATCCCATGAAGCAAGATTGAGGTTGTTGAGACCCGAGCGCATCTCGCGAAGCAATATGGAGACCGTTGAGACCCGAACGCATCCCCTGAAGTGCGATGGAGGTTGTTGAGACTTAGGCACACCTCATGAAGCAATATGGAGTCCTTTGAGACCCATGCACATCTATGAAAAACAAGAACTATGACTGCTACATGTTGTTTTGTGCTCTAACTGCTGGAATCAATGCTTACTCCTGTACATAAAAATTGTTGTTGAATCGGTACTAAAAAGTGCTCAGTGTGATTAGAAGAAACTTGGAGTCGGAGGAGAGGAAATAGGTTTAACATGTGATCTGGTGCATTACTTGGAGATGTACATAAAATAATGAGCATAGGAGTTCATGAGGCTATTGATCTTGGAATAATGTAGAAACGATTGGCAAGTATCTAGGGTTTGGGTTGAGGTGTACTTTCTATGTTCAGTATGTAGAGGTTTGAGATCTGCATCTTATGGATCTAGGATTTGGTTTGTTATTGTAATCTGCATCTATTTATTGTACCTATTTCTCCATTGTTTTTTTTTTAAACAAAAACAGGGAGATAGAATATATAGTCCGGCAAAACAGCTGCTGGGTGCTTTTACAAGGCTAAGCAGAGATTCAGATATTCAGGTCTGGTCTATATCCAGTAGATATTTCTTATTTTAGAAGAGTAGCAGGATTACATAGGACAGCCAAGAGAAGAGGCTAGAAGGACTTCATTTCAGATCAAGCTTCGCTACAGCTTCTTCCAGCGCTGTGAGTCGGTTTCCAAAATCTCCATGGACATTGGCTTCGTCCTTAAACCCAGCTCGGACTTCAGCTTTGAAATTATTCATCTTACCAGCAGCTCCAGATTGTTCTTCTCGAAGCTTTCGGAGGTCAGCATTCAGCAAATCCCAAGCTTTGTTTGCTGCCTTGGCAGAGTCGTCCATTGATTTCTCAA
>LPNX010145931.1:670644-696750 GCA_001517045.1 Pseudotsuga menziesii
CCAGACAAATCCTGGCGCATGAGTACTGCCCTTTGTTCTCTGCTTTGTCTATGTATTTCCCAAGGGCATTCCCCACTTTTTCGAGGGTTTGAGGGTTCCAGCAATGAACTGGAAGGTTTGGGAGTCTTACCCACACTGGCACTTCCTTTGGGACGTCTACTTCAGCATTGAAGTCTGGAGTCCATTTGTTGAGGTACAGCCCTTGGGATCCCATGAAGTACGACCCGTTTCTAAAGACTAGATCTCGGTCTTCTTTTGAGATGAATTCAAAGATGAAGAATCCTCGTCCCACCGGATAGCAGGTAACGCTGTTCTTGAGCTGAGGCCGCCAGTTCCTTTGTATCCAATCATCGGTGGTTTTCGAAGAGGGCCAGAGCCCCATGAACTGCCCTACCATTCCCCGTTCAGCTAGGGCAAGGGCGATCTTGATTGGCTGATCAGTCGGGAGATCAATTTCCGGAACAGCATCCAGTTTCTTAATAAATTTTGGAATGGAGGGCGCAGCAGGTTTAAGCCCAGGAGCAGAGAGGAGGAGCCTGAAGGCTTCCTCGGCTGAGAGAGGCGTGGAAGGGGAGAGCCCTCCCCCAGGCGCAGCCATGGGGGCGGCCAGGAGATGAGAGCCCTAGGAGGCTGAGAGCGCGGCTCAGAGGGAGCGCGTCATGGAGGCGAGCGATCTTCCATTAGAGGGACTTTTCACTAGTGCATATTGATACTCCCTATTTCTCCATTGTTAATTGAATTGATTTGACACCATTTCTGTGTATGAGAGTGGGCCTTTGTGCTCTGAACTCTCTTTCCTCTCTGTGCTTATTTAATATGGTATCAGAGCTAAAGAAGCACGCGCCATTTTCCTATGTGAAGGAAAGTATACCTAAAATTGAGATCACACTCCGCTATTTGTGATTTGTTGTCAGAGGGAGAGTCGATGTGTATGTTATTGGTGAGGAGTGGTGATTGTGAAGCCTATGTGTATGTTATTGGTGAGGAGTGGTGATTGTGAAGCCTATGTGTTGTAGTGTGTTGGTGATCGTGCAGTGAAGGAGCCCATGTGATGAAGAGGATCTTGTGCTTCCAGAAGAGGAGAATCCGTTGTTGAAGCTAATCATGGAGCTGACAGTGATTGTGAAATATCTATGTCGTGATCGTGGAGAAAGTGATGCCTGATCGCGTCCCTGAAACTAGCTAGGTGCTCTTCTAGTAAAGACAAAGAGTATCGACGACACAGTCTGTGCATAGACACAAAGCGCCAACAACGCCACCCCTAAGAATATTAACAGTTCCGAAAAAGGGGTGCCTTACAACAATTCTGTTCGACGCGGACCCCTGGCGCAGCCTGCAAAAGAGTAAGGTGTGTCGTTGATGTTTTTTCTCTGAATTTTTTTTACTAACTCAATTCTACATTCTTTGGAAATATGGTAGCCCAACCATTGGATGATACATACATAAATGAAACCTCAAAAATTAAATGGTGAGAACTATGTCAATTGGAAATTTAAGTTGATGACCATTCTTGAATCTTTCAATGCCTAGTTGATTATGTGTGGAGATGAGCCGAATCCCACATCTCCTGTGTTGGTTCCAGAATGGAACAAAAGGGAAACCAAAGCTAAGGTGACATTGTGGATGGCCGTAAAAGATAACGTAATTCCTCACATCAGAAACCGTGAGATGTCTAAGGCAGCATGGGACATGCTCAGAAGTCTGTATGAAACAACAGATGCGAATCAGGTATTGTTTATGAAGACCAAACTACTTTCAATCAAGATAGAAACAAATGAAGGGGTAAGCAAATTCATCTCTCATATTAAAGATCTAAGTGATAAATTGGGAGATATAGGCGAAATTGTAGACACCACTGATCTAGTAACTATCACTTTGAAAGGTTTAGTGCTGGATTATAAGGTATTGATTTCAGCACTTGCAGTGAGAGAAAAGCCCCCGAATTTTGTAGAACTCATAGGTATCCTCATACAAGAAGAAGAAAGGATGAATAATTATGATCTGGATGCACAAGGTTCAGATCTCGCACTGATGGCAAGAGGGAGATATGCGCACAGAGGAAAACCTTGGAACAAAGACAAAGGCAAACCATGGAACGAAGACAGAGGCAAATTTCATACAACACAGACATGTATGGCTCAGACTGATTCTGATAGAAATGAAATAGAATGTTATTATTGTGGCAAACCAGGACACCTCACTAGAAATTGTTATTATAAGAAGTATCATAACAATATAAACTACAATGGAAATCACAATGGAAATTTTTCAAATGAAAATACCTCTGAAGTTAATGGATTTAAAAATCTCAAATTGTTCATTTCTGAAGTCTCTATGTTCACTGATACGAATGATGAGAATGCATGGTTCATAGATTCAGGCACATCTTCTCATATGACTTGTAGGAAAGAATGGTTCGTTGAATATCATGAAAAGATAGATGGCACTCATATTTGTTTAGGTGATAACAAGTCACACAAAGTGCAAGGTTATGGGATAATAAATGTGAATTTACTTGATGATCAATTGAATCAAATATATAATGTCATGTATGTACCCGATATTAAAAAGAATTTAATATTTGTTTCAACTATAACACATAATGACATGAAAGTGGAGTTTGATAAGTATCAGTGTCATATTAAAGATGTTTGAGATCACTACAGGGTTGTTGCTACAGGTTCAATATGTGGAGGACTGTATAAGCTAGATATTAGAAAAGACAGTCATCATGCACTAGCATCCACTGTAATCACCATAGAGGAGCTCTGCCATCAAAGGTATGGGTACATTAACCATAATGATCTTATATTGCTTCAAAAGAAATCTATGGTTGAAGGTCTGCCTGTAATAAAGAATGAACATTTAGAGTGTAGTGCATGTGCACTTGGTAAACAACATCGAGATGAATTCCCAGTCCATCAAGAGAAGAGACAATCTGACGTGCTTGAGTTAATTCATACAGATATATGTGGACCTATGCAAACTAGATCATTAGGCGGTGCATGGTATTTTCTGATATTTGTTGATGACTGATCTAGATATACATGGGTTTATTTTATAAGAAGGAAAGGATACGTCTTTGAATACTTCAAGGAGTTTAGAACCATGATTGAAAAGCAGTCAGAAAAATGCATTAAAATTCTCAGATCTGACAATGGAGGTGAATATGTTTCTGGAGCTTTCAAAAAATATTGTAAGGAGAATGGAATCCAGCAACAATTTATAGTATCACACACTCCTCAACAGAACGGGATAGTTGAGCAAAAGAACAGGACATTAGTAGAATGTGCTCGCAGTATGCTCCAAGGTAAGAACATCTCGAATGGTTTTTGGGTAGAAGCTCTCAATATTGCTGTATATTTGAAGAATATTAGTCCAACAAAGAAATTAAGCCTTCAAACACCTTTTGAGATATTTCATGGATACAAACTTGAAGTTAAACATCTAAGAATTTTTTGTTGTAAAGCGTTTGCACACATACCAAAAGATGATAGAAGAAAATTAGATGCTAAATCACTTGAATGTGTATTTGTTGGATATTGCAATGATCATAAAGCTTATAAATTTTTTCATCCTAGCTCTCATAAGTTAATTGCAAGTAGAGATGTGGTGTTCCATGAACATGCAAATATAGGTGAAAATTTTGATCAAAGGCATATTCTTGCTGACAAGGATGAATATGTTAAATTAAATTCTATAGTCCAGGAGCAGAAATTGGAGCCACCACAAGAGAAGGAGCAGGAATGGAGTGAAAGCAACATAAGCAGTGAAAGCAACAGAAGCAGTGGAAGCAATGAAAGAAGCAGCATGAGTACCTCTATCAGTTCAGATGAAGATACAACAGAAAGCAGAAGGATAATGGATGGAACTCCTGCAGGCAATGTAGTACTAAGAAGGTCATCAAGACAGACTCGTCCTCCTCCAAGGTATAATGACTATGCCTTAATGACTAATATAATGAATGTCAATGAACCAATGAATTATAAACAATCCAAAGACAAAGAATAATGGGTTAAAGCTATGAATGATGATAATAACTCTATTATGAAGAATCAGACTTGGGAATTAATAGAGTTACCAGAGAATAAGACACCCACAGGATGTAAATGGTTGTTTAAATCTAAGTTCAAATCTGATGGTAGCATTGACAGATTTAAAGCTATATTAGTCGCAACAGGTTATGCTCAAAAGGGGTGAATTGACTTTGAGGATACTTTTGCACCAATAGAAAAATTAAATACAATTAGAGTTCTGGTTGCATTGGATACTACACATAAATGGAAAATCCATCAATTAGATGTAAAATTTGCTTTCTAAAATGGTGACTTAAAAGAAGAAGTGTACTTAGTCCACCCTGAAGGCTTTGTACAGAAAGGACCAGAGCATCTGGTATGTAAATTAAATAAAGCTATCTATGGATTGAAACAAACCCCTAGATCATGGTATATAAAGATTGATACCTTCTTTAATCAGAAAGGTTTTGAGAAAAGTAAAAGTGATCCTAACCTTTATGTGAAGAAAGATAAGGAAGAAAATGGTTGTTTACTATCTTTATATGTAGATGATCTCATTATTATAGGAAATGCATGTAAGTTGATTGCAGAAATAAAAAATGATGTTTCACAGGAATTTGAAATGAAAGACCTTGGAGAACTACACTATTGTTTGGGACTTGAGGTTCAGAAAGAAGCTGGCAAGAATATGATCACTCAAAGTAAGTATGTGACGGAAATATTGAAAAGATTCAATATGACTGATTGCAAAACATCGGTGATTCCTTTAGAACAGAATTTGAAGCTATGCAGTGAAGATGGAACAAAGGATGTAGATGGTACTTTGTATCGACGGTTGGTGGGAATTCTGAATTACCTCACTATTACAAGGCCAAATATATCATATGCAGTCAGCGTTCTTAGTCAATTTATGGCTAAGCCAAATGAAAGCCATTGGAAAGTGGCAAAGAAAGTCCTTAGATATATGAAAGGGATAATGAATTTTGGTATTTTATATATTGATAAGTTTGATGTTCAATTGGTAGGTTTTTCTAATTCTGATTGGGAAGGAAATCCAGATGACAAAATATCTACTACAGGATATGCATTCAACATTGGATGTGGGTTCGTATCATGGAGCAGTAAGAAACAACCAATTGTTTATTTATCATCCACGGAAGTTGAATATAAAGCTATGGCTAGTGCAACATGTGAAGCTGTCTAGTTGAGGAGGATACTAGAAGATGTTGGTGAAAAGCATACAGAACCAACAAAAGTACATTGTGACAATCAAAGCGCAGTTAAATTGGCACACAACCCAGTTTATCATGCAAGGTCAAAAAACATTGAGCTGCAACATCATTTTGTGAGAGAAAAGATTGAGTCTAAGGAAATTGAACTTATTTATTATAACACAAGTGATAATGTCGCTGACATACTTACCAAACCTGTTGGCATGATTCAGTGTCAAATCCTTAGGCATAAATTAGGTGTTGTAGAAAATCCATTTCTACATTAAGGGGGTATGTTGGAATAATGTAGAAATGCTTGGAAAGTATCTAGGGTTTGGGTTGAGGTGTACTTTCTATGTTCAGTATGTAGAGGTTTAAGATCCACATCTTATGGATCTAGGAATGGGTTTGTTATTGTAATCTGCATCTATTTATTGTATCTATTTCTCCATTGTTAATTGAATCGATTTGACACCAGCCTCTATGTGCTTATTTAATAATTGATACATGTAGAAGGTGGTGATTTTGAGTGGGAAGGTGACTTAAGAGAATATGAAAAATGGAGAAACAATTGAGTGATGTGCTAAAAGAAAGGAAGCGATGTAACATGCAACGTGAAGAGAATAGTGCCTTAGGGCCAAGCCACATATTACGGTGGAATGGTGGTTGAATAATAAGATGGTAAGCATATATTCTAGGTAAGTTGTGTGTGTATATATATATATATATATATATGGATGAAGCGGTATCGGTTGATCAAAAGTGATGGCAGAAAGGAATAATGATAGATTTATGGGTGGGCTGAGGTGGAAAATATGCTCAACGTTGGTGTGTTGGGAATGAGGATTAGGACTCACAAGGGAGCATCGAAAGGGTAGGCTCGATGGTGGATAATGCATGGAGAAAGAAGAGGACAATGAATATTTAGGGGAGAACATCGTACACCAAACCCTGGTAAATGGAGAAGCTAGGGAGAAATTGTTGCGGAGAAGCAAACTGCTAATGTAGAAACAATGCAGGTGAAATTGTGTTGAGAACACAGATATGGTGTCTCACTATAAAAAATGAAGAACCCTATTGATAAAGAATATAAACGGTGTCTAACTTGAGGTGTGAAAAATGATTATCGTAAGGCTGAGAGAAGAAGGATTGGTAGCTCATAGGTCGGTTTCCCAAAAGAGGATACAGTGGCTAAGGTGCAAGTTAGGGTTAGGGCAGCGTGGAGGAGGAAAAAGCGGTAGGGGACTAGGAAAAATAAAATAATAAATTGTTGGTTTGGGATATTTGTAAAATCGACGTGAGAGGGAGAGATTGGATGCTGGTGTACATAAGAGAAATCATGAACTAGGAGCTGGAATGAAACTGATGCATAAATCAATGCCAAAAAGGGAAGAGGTTAGGATATAGGAACAAGAATAGGGAGAAGTATCTAGATTAGGGAAAATGAAACTATATAGATCAGAAGTAGAAGGCATGAGGTGAGTGGAATGTAAGTTTCTTAGGTAGTGATCTAGATGAGAAAGCAGAAAAACAGAACTAAGAACAAAGTACAAAGCACATGGGCCAAAAACAATAGATCTCAAAAAAATCGGGTCTCAGAGCGAAATACTCTAATGCTATTTGATCTACAACAAAGCAGGGTAAGTCTCAAAGAGGTATTTTTGAGCCTCACCTCTCAATCAAAAGAACTAAATGAACTCACTAAATAATAATTCGAAACAAAACACTCACATAGAAAAAAGAATAACACTAACTTCACTTTACAAGTATTATAATGAAGCTTCATAGCCTTTATAAAACATTACATGTGGAGAAAGTTAAAGAGAGCTCTTAAAGTGATGTTTTTTATTTAATAATAGATACTTCACTAATATAACTAACTAGGAGGGGGGGTTATCATTATCCCATTTAATATCATACCTTAATCACTAGAATTTAGAATACACAACATAACTTACTAAACATTTATGTCACTATCAAATGGCCATGAACATGATCATTAATTTCACAAAATAAATTTGTATATGGAGGGTGTAATCCATTTCAAGGATGGCAATCCTAGTAATTAGGGTTTAAGGTTTTCAAGCTCATATATTTAACATCATAAGCATTAATTAGATAAAAGAATCAACACACCTCAAGGCACTTAAAGAATGAGAAAACAAATAGTTAACTTGAAGGCTTCTTTCCTCACCATTCATATATGCATAATTACACAAAATACCATACAACCTTTATATGGTAAGAATGTCTACTTATAGGAAGAGAGTGAAGTGCCTCTTCAACACCTTAGCTGCAAGCACTTATGTCATACTTAGAATCATAAGAAAAATGAAAACATTTAATACATGATGCAATCCATATTACAATCTGTGTACCCAATTCCTCGAATATGTTACAACCAACTTATGGAAATAAGCAACTAATTGAGGCATTTTTGTCAAACATGTTGCATGCACACTCAGATGGGACTTATAGCTTCAACCTTTAATAGTGAAAGCATACTTAATTAGGTTAAAGATAATCATAGTGAATTCATATTCAAATATGAGTAATGCTAAGTATCATCATCCCACTAAGAATCTAATTACCCTCAAGCAATGGTTGGCATCCATAGCCATTAATTTCTACGGAAAAAAGATATGTTACAACTCTAATAAATAGTTGGTATCTATTAAACTACGATCTAGGCTCTAGAGGTATTTTATAAGTTTTCCCAAATATATGTCTAGATTCTATGCCTACACACATCATATATTGTGAGAAATATGTGAATCTTTAAATATTTTTTAGCACATCCCTAAATCTGACGATTTCTAAAACTTGTTTGATAAAAAATAAATATCTCATCAAATAAGTCTGGGTTCTTGAGATATTTTATGAGGTTTTTCAAATATATGTCTAGAGTATAATGCCTCATAGAAGCATTATACTCACATCATAGATTGTGATAAAAGTGTGAATATTTAAATAGCTATCAACACATTTTTGAATTTGAGATTTTGTAAAACTACTTTGATAAAAAAAATGATTATCTCCACAATGTCGATCTAGGTAATTGATATTTATTGTGGGTGTTCTCATTCCCATCTAAATATTCTTTCTACCAAAAGTCCAATTGACTCAAATCATAGATTTTGCAATACCAACAAATCATTGGGCCTATATTCACATGCATCCCAAAATGAATCAAAATTCGTTAAAACATCTAAGCAAACACTTGGCATGAAACCTAAAAATACATCCATTATACTCATCAATACCTACAAGAATTTTCAGTGCAAATTATAATAACATATAAAGAAATTATATTCTTCATCATGCAAGATTGAATTCATAATAAAGGTGGATAAGTAAAGAACTTATCTCTTTATAAAATGAGTTCCAAAAAAACTAAGTATGGGTGAACCATTTTCCTCCCAACCATACATAAATTCTTTGTGTATGTCATCCCCATGTTGGGCTATGAGATCACCAAGATGAAGAATACTTATCAAAGCTAGAATATCACTCTTATATTTACCAAAGTATTACAAAGCAACCAAGAAATTCAACAAAAGAGTAGATGTTGAAGAAGGTACTTCCCTACTCAATATTGGTGTCTAATTACACATAACATTGCCTCTTTAATCTATCCATGGATCTTATGATAGCTAGGATGCTCTATTTTCATCAAGACCTTTATTTTCCCTAAAAAAACTCACTATTTTTCTCAAGGTTTACTTCCTAATTAGAATTCTCTCTTTTACATGCATGAATGAGCACAAAAGGAAGAGTTTTAATCCAACAGTTCCACTTCCTTAATGATAGGAATCAAGAGTCCTAGTTGATTTATCCTTTATCGCAAGAATATTGGACTTAGTTGTTGCAATTTAGGAATTAGGTACTTAATGTTATGAAATAATTACTTAAAGTATTTAATCATTTCACTAGGCTCTTAATTATAAAATCATAAACATTAACATGGAATGATAATAGGACAATCACATGTAAGAGGTTGTATATAAGATATAATAGTAACCATGAGACATGGGTTAATCCCCCCTTTAGAACATATTACATTTCCCCTCTGGTGGACTCATGACCCCGTATGTGTTCTCTTGCTAGTCAGCCTTGGAAACTTTCATTAAATTCAAAACAACCATGGTTCGATGTATTTCAAATTTCCAGGGTAAGTCTACCTCATAGCATGAAGCAATGAAAAGCATATTTTACAATATAAACAAAATCAAGCTCAAATGGTAAAGATCGATATAGTACACTCAAAACTCATAAGTCAGAGAGGAAGGGGCATGAACCAATTCATGTGGAATTTGCAAATAGGATATAATTGTAATGGCCAAGGGATTCAATGCCCCTAGATATACATCCAACTCCAAATAGTGCAAACAAGCAAACGCCTTCAACACAAATAATTCCTTTTCTGACTCTTTGAGCTCTAACAATTGCATTGTTGTTTCCATGGCACAAGTGTCTCTTATTTTATTGTGCACTTTCAACGTATGTTCTACTTCATCTTGCCATTTACTCCATTTTATGGTGGAGTTAATCATAATACTCTATGCCCCAAACATCTACATCTTAGATCTTATCAAAGCAATATGGACCCCCTTAAGGTCACACAAGACACAATGACTCCATTTTTGTAGAGAGAGGAGTGCACCAAACCAAACCAAATCCATTACAATACAACAAAAACTAATTGCATAGACATGGAACCATTCTCTTAGCATTTCGACTTCTAGCTAACTCACAACAAAGCACAAGAAAAATAGCATCAACAATTACCATACCTCCTTCCTTAAAAACCCAAAATGGGTGCTCCCATGAAGATGGGTAACACTTTTTTGGCAAGACGTGGGTGTGGATTGCCTAAAACATGAGCTCAATCGAGCTTTATTTAATCCCTCGATCGAGAATTTACCAATATCTTAATCGAGGGTTTAATAACCCTCGATTGAGTTATTGGAAAATGATTGGGTCAAGAAATAGCTCTATCGAGATATTTAAAATAGCTTGATCGAGTTATTTAAAATATAATGCATATTGTGAACAAATATTATTTGAACAGTTAAAAAGTTTGATCAAGCTATTTAAATTAATATTATTTTTTTAATAAAATAGTTTTTCGTTTAAAATAAATTTCATATGCAATTAGATTTAAACAATTTCAATTGAGAAATGTTTGATATTGCTTTATTTTTGAAATTCTTATTTAAAGTAGACTTAGATTCAATTTTAACTAATTATATGTAATATTTTTTTTAAGAAATTAATTATCTGTAATAAAAAAATTTGCTAATCCGATTTATGGCCCATTGTTTTGGTAACCCATGGTATCAAATCACATCAAATACCATGGGCAAATAAATATACTCAAATCATTAATCTAATTACTATTTGGGTTTTGGTAACCCATAGTAAATTTGCCCATGGTATTTGTTGTGATGTGATACCATGGGAAAAATTGCCATGGGTTACCAAAACAATGGGTTATAAATCATGTTACAGATTCAATAATGTTTCAAATAGTATTATTGTTTTTTTGAACAAGATAAAAATATAGCACTTATTAACAAAGTTTAATTTTATATGGAGAAAATATTATTAATTCACGATCTAATAGCTTGATCAACCAATAGATCGAGCTATTTGAGTTAATATTATTCTCTTAAGTTTTTTACATATTAAATTTTAAACGTCTTAATGATTAAATATCTCGATCAAGCTTTTGGATTAACCATAGTTAAAACCCTTGATAGAGGTATTTAAAAACTACATGCAAAACCTCAATCGAGATATTTCAAACCCTCGATCAAGCAAATAAGCTTGATCGAGGGATTTAAAGTAGGCTTTTAGCCCCATTTTCCGCATATTTGATTTTTTCAGCCTCTTTGCCGAGCCTAAACCCTATCTTGGGATGGACTTTAGGTGGTGGACTTCATACCGATAAATTCGTCAACAAATTGTCTATCTGTTGGCATATAATTTACAGGTTTCTGATTTCATATTATAATTTTTTTTCTTTTCAAACTTACTCTTACAAAATCATGTTCACAACTTCGAATCAAATCAAAGAAAAATCAATAACATAAAAAGTACATGACTAAAGAAATTCAAAAAATATATACACCCTAGATCAACATGTCCTCTTCAAAAGGGTATTCTTTTATTTTATTTTTAAATTTTTGTAACCAATAGAAAACGTTTACGTGCACACATGTGTGTACGAGATGTGATTACATTTTTCAAAGGTCAATTCTGAAAATTAATAAAAAAATACAGTTTTCCAACATAAATTTAAAAAAGCATGTGGGTCCTAATGCATTTTGTGTAGATTATGTTCATATATATATATATATATATATATATATATATATTTCAAAAAATATGCATTTATCTCTAAATTATTTTACGTGCACACAAGACATTTGTTAACTTTTATTGAAATTTACAAGAAGAAACCTATCATTAATTGCAATTTTGGCATATTAAATAATATTTTTTTAATATAGGTGGAAAGACAACATAATTTCCCACAATTTGTTCTTTTGTTGCATGTTAGAATTCACAAGGAAAAATGAGTATTGAGGGCTTCAAGTTAATGTGTAAAACATTGAATTGTCACTCACTTTTGACCAAAAACGTTACCTATCTTCATGGATTCACCCAAATACAAGTGCCTACATGAACCCAATACTATCCATAATTTCACATTCTTGCAAGGATGGAATGAAGAGCATCATAGACTAAGGCTTTAACTCATTGATGTTGTTATATAGGTTGTTAACATGCTTGTTCCTTGGGAAATTCTCCATCATAAAGCAATATCATCATGGGAGTGCCCCCATTTACTACAAACATTCCTTCTCCAAGTTGTACGATTTGATTGGCTTATTTATTAGCAATCTCATTTTAATTTTTTCCATGACACTTGGAAGAAGGTGATATTTCAATGTGGAATAAATCCACTCATGAGCAAAGTTCTACACAAAGAAATGTGAAATAAAATATATGATTGTGTTTCATTGAGCTAAATACAAGCTTATATAGCTTTACATCAAGAAAAATGTTCAACAAGATCCTAAGAACGAGAAACTAAGTACAATAATAAATATAGTTGGATTTAGGACCTCGACTCTTCCACAATAATAGGTGAACCTATAAAATTATTTTCCTACATTGATATTTACACATAAATTATATTATTGATATATGATATATAAATGCGAAACTTATAGCCCATGCATCTCATCAACATGGATCCTTTATGGAAACGGATTTTGATCCATGTTCTCTATTATAATATGATGTCAAGTTCTCTAGTCTATGTGTGAAGTTGAGTTCTATGTTCTTGGTGAAATCTAAAACCAATTGACAATGCCAAACAAAATGAACCTCTAAGTTCAAGACTCGTTGTTTTTAATGGCAAACCTAGATACAAGTAATGACTCTAAATATTGACATCAAGGCTTTATATCAACTTGTTATGAAAATCCAAGGCCAACACTCAACAATAAAATCAAGTGAGCTATGCTTTGCTTTAATTGTCGACAAGGTAACATATACATTGTTTTCTTTCAAAATTTATATCTAACTCTAATCCAATGTCAAACCCACCCCTTCATGTATAATTGTAGATGACACAAACACATAACGCAGAATGTATGATTGCATTGTGCATTAAAGTTTTAGGGTCTACATAGTTGTGGTTTGTTGAAATGAATATTATTTCCAACAATATGTTGTGTGAAGTTTCCACAAGTAGGGACAAGGCAACGAGAAGCCAAGTATTCACTTCAAAATGGTGATTTCAAATCACAAATGTTGCTTATACCAAAAAATTTAAAGAACAAATTTCTTTCACAATACTCGAACATCCAAAGGAAGATTACTCTATATTGATAATGAGTGAGGCATTTCAACTGAAGAGATGTTCATCCCATAAATAAAGTAACATAATGTTTTAACATATATAGATGTCACATAACTCTTATGGACAACATTACTCCAGCATTGTATATGAATGCACATTCAACCCATCCATTAAGTAGCAATGTGATCTCAAAGGTGAAAATATTTTATTGTTATAATAAATTACTCAACAATATTTATTATAATAACAAATTAATTTAATTAATAACCATAATAAATTACTCCATCAATATTTATTATAACAAATTAATTATACTACTTTAACTTAGATAAAGATACATGGCTAAATGGTTTTCCTCATTTGGATATTATCCAACATTAAGGTCATTGATTGAAATGGAGGATCACTCCACTTTATAAGAGTAGGAATCACTATTTTATTAGTCCATTGGTTGTAGCTTGGGTGGTTGGGAGGAATGATTGTTACCCTCCCCATCCAGGTTCAATTCTTGTAAGTGACATGTTTGCTCTTGTTGAACCTTTATGTAATGAATGGACCTATGTTTGACTTTACCAAAGCTTTGACAAAAAAAAGTAAATTCAAATCCCAACACATTCACCTATAAAAAAAATAAAAAAAATCGCTACAATACTACAACTAATCAATCACTTAATTGCCCATTCATTATCTTTCCCAACATGCGAATTGATGATAATACACATGCGAATTGATAATACACGAAGATACGTTTAATTACTTACCAAATTACCATTATTTCATGAGAGATGTTAAGACCACAAATTAATGATTCCAACCATAAGAGGATTAACATATCAACGGTATGTGGGTAGAAAATCAAAATGGAGAGATGTTTGTTGGATTAAAGTATTAACTCATGTTGGTAGAAAATCAAATTGGAGAGAGGTTAAGACCATAAATTAATTATTTCGATTAATAAGAGGATTAAAGTATCTACTTTGGGTAGAAAATCAAAATAGAAAGTTCTAAAAAGGAAGTATGTGCAAGATAGAAAGTATGAGAGAATCAACATTCAAATATCGTCTAACATAAAGAAGGAGACATGTAGCCTCCATTGAAGTACCCAACTTTTGAAGCAGGTTACTTGATTGAATATAAATATCAATTGAGCCAAGGAAATAAATTAGGGCAAGGATGCATCCATGGAGGTGGGTAACAATTTTTGGCAAAACGATTTCGGAAAAAAGCAAAACCCGCACCTTCGATCGAGGGTTTAATGAGCTCTCAATCGAGGGTTTAATGAGCCCTCGATCGAGGTTTTGTCAAACCCTCGATTGAGCTTTTGATAGACCCTCGATCGAGCTACTACTAGCTCGATCAAGGGTTCAACAAAACCTCGATCGAGGTCCCTGTTAAATTTTTTTATAAAAAAGGCCGCGGTCATTCCCCATTTTTGACACTATAACCTCTCGATCGAGCTGTGACAGAGAACCCTCGACTGGGCTGCTGCAACCTCGACCAAGCTCCTGCACAAGGGACACCCACCTACGCCTTCCACTACGATGTCGGATCCCAGAGATAACACCCAAAACTTCTATTTTGAAATTTAAATAAAACTTTACTCTGTTTATTTTATTTTTTTTAAATGTTAGTTTGAAATTAATTTTTTAAATGTTAGTTTGAAATTGAAAAAAATATTTTTTATTGATGTTTTTAGGTTTTTTTTTGCCTAATATGTTTGAAATATGTGCTGACAAGCAGAAATGTTGCCGGATTTTTATAAAATCGTAATTGAAATTTGTTATTTTTTTTTTTGTTTTATACATATTTTGTCAACCGGTAGCGTTTATGCTGCCGGTTTAATCTTTAAATGTGTGCCCGACAAGCAGAAATGATGTCCAAATTTTTTCAATCCTCCGAGAATACACGAAGGATTGAAAATTTTCAGATTTGTTAAGTTTAAAATTTAAATTTACAGTTTGTATAAATATTTCTATCAACAAGCAACGTTTATGGTGCCGGTTTAATTTTGAAATGTGTGTCGGGCAAGCAGAAATGCTGCCCAATTTTTTTTCAATCCTCTGAGAATACAGGGAGGATTAAAAAAAATCCAAACCCTAGATGCAAGACAATCATGAACTTTAAACATGTGGAGACATTTATCTAAACAACCTGTATATTTTACTTTAAATATTTAAAAAGTATATATATATATATATATATATATATATATAAATTTTTAAAAAAGTATATATATATATATATATATTATAATTTTTAAATATATAAATATATTTTCCAATAGGAAAATATTTTCCATTCTAAATAAAGGATGGCTTTTAAACTGTTCCAGAAGAACTTTCATTAAAGAAGAAACATAATCCTTTCTTCATCAAACATCTCGCAATGAGTTCAAGCTTTACAAAAAATCGCAAGCTTACAAAATTCACAATGTTCTTTAGTTGTCTGTAATAGGTGTTCATTTCCTTTCTGTCTGTTACATTTCAAATACCTGCAAAATCCTATGTTTCTATCTTTCCTGGCTCTAATAGAAGGGCCAGTTTGGATAGTCTGTCTGCTTCAAAATTCAATTCTTGGTATATGTGTGTGATACTGAAGCTTGAAAATAATCCCAATAGCCTTCTGATCACATTGAGAAGCTATTGCAAATGAGGGGCATTTATTTGGATCATTCTATTAACCCAGTCCACTACCATCTTTAAGTCCCCGAAGACTTGCATTTGAGTTATGTTTTTGTTTATAGCTAGTTCAAGAACCAAATGTAGTGCTGCAAGTTCAGCCTTGTTATTTGTGCAGTGGCCTGGTGCATATTTAGCTTGGATCTTCTGGCTATTTGGGAGGTAAAGTACTGCTCCTGAACCACCCAGTGGAGGATCCCCTTGACTTGCTCCGTCAAAAAAGGCCCAAGGAATTCCTTTGTTTATTTCTGGAGGAACTAGTACTCTGACTTTTGTATCTTTCACTTGTGATCTGTGTTCACTAGTCCACTGTATCACAAGAGCAGCAGTTACTTCAGGTGGGGTCATTTTGTTATTGAAGGTTGTAGTATTCCTATCCCAACAGATATCGTAAGTAAAAAGAGATGGAAAAGCACTGTGGAGACATATCGATTTGTCTGTCCACTAGGATTTTGCTTTGTATTCCAGAGTAGTCCCGGGAGCTCCTTGGAATTTTAACTCTCTGCATGTTGTTTTCCATACGATGTCTGCATAAGAACAGAAATTGAAAAGGTGAGAAACATTTTCCTCATTTGAATTGCAGAGTGGACACCGATTTGGGCCATTCCAGCCCCTTTTCTGTAAGTTATCCCAAGTCAAGATTTTATTATTGAGAGTCAACCATATTGTGACTTTGTCCTTTCAGGGTCCTTCAACTTTCCATAATTGTTTCCACCACTCCTCCATCTCTCCCTGAAAATTTTCCCCTACCCAGGTCTTATAACCAAGTTTGGTCGTGAAGTCACCATTAACTGGGTTTTTTGTCCACACCAGCTTATCTTCCCTATCCTCTTCTAAATGGATAAAATTTGATTTGAGTAGTGAGACATATTCCTCCCATTCCTCTTAAAGACCTTGTTCTAGTCCTAGATGTCCTGAGTTCTTCCAAAGAGTTTCCCTTTGTAAAGATATTGAACATGCTTGATTTAAGTTGCAGATCCCTAAACTTCTTAGTTTTGAGACTAGACCTTCTAAGAGTGTATACCTCTCTCCTGCTCCTAACCACGGATCTTCTCCAACTCTAATCTTTCTCCCATTCCCGACCAACCAGGCCAGCCAGTTCCCTACTAGGGGAAAGGCTAGGACCAAGGCTTTCTAACCTATGGACCCATTTTTGTAGGTTTTGTCTCTTTTCCTTATCCATTCATGTATGAACCCATTTAGACAGTATTTAGATGAAAAGACTTTTCCCCATAGTGAGTCTGGATTCTTGATCAACCTCCATAGGGTTTTAGCAGCCAAGGATTGGCAGAAAAGAAAGGAATTCTTGATCCCCCATCCCCCTAACTCCTTGGGGCTGGCAAGCAGTTGCCATTTGGCTAGGGGGATTCCTTCAACATGTGTCTTAGCTGACCATAAGAAGGAGAAGAATTTTTTCCTCAGTTTCTGCAAGATGCCCTTGGGGATATAAGCGATTGTGGCCCAATAAACCGGGATGCTCTGGAGAACAGGTTTAAGCAGTACCAGTCTCCCCCCTCTGGATAAGAATTTGAAAGTCCAGCATCCAATTTTGTTCTCAATTTTTTTATACAACCACATCCAATATTTGAAGGAGTATGCATTGGGCTTGAGAACAAACCCTAGATATTTGAAACCATCATCCATTGGTTTTAAAATGTAAGGGGTTTAGACCCGAATCCTCTCATTGATTGCTTCTGGAATGGCATTTTCAGAGAGAATAGATTTTTCCACATTGATGTGCATGCCCGTAGCTTTCTTATATAATTCTAGAATCTTCTCTGTTTCCTTTAGATTCTCCCAAGTGCCCTCTCCCAGCATTACCACATCGTCTACGAACATGATATATGTTAATTCCACTGAGCTTGTAATCTTTATTATATATATATATAAACTATTAACTATTTAATTAAAATAAATAATTATAATCAAAATTAAATTATTATATTACTTCACATTTATATTTCTTATAAATTATTTCTCATAATAAAATAAGATATGTATGTTTTGACTTAGTAGACAAATTTTGACTTTAGTTTATTGAAAAGTATACAAGTATATGTATTTTTGTGTTTTTGAAGCTCAAACGTATTATGAAAATGTAGATATTTTATTTTTTTGAAGGAAAAAAATATTAATAAATTTAATTGTGTAAATTTGAAAAAAAAATCAAATTAAAAAATCAATAGAAATTTATGATTTCATTTTTTTTAAAGAATATTAAATTTAAAAATTAATAGAAATCCATAATTTAAGATAAACTTATATTTTTGATATTTTTTAGAAAAAATATTTAGATTTAGATTTATATTCAACATTTTGAAAATTATAAGTTATAAATTTAGAATATTTTAAAATAATAGTAAAATATATTACTAATAAAATATATAAATTTATACATTAGGACGTTGACATTTTCCATCCAGAATAGGTTAGTCATGATAAGTTAGTATTGTCCTCCTTATTGCCTTAGCTTATGAGAATAGCCATGCCCATTCATCAATCCATGGAGACTTGCATCTAGACGTCCTTCTTGCCATTGCGATTTTATGTGAAATCTATGTATTTCATTCATTGCATTAATAATATGTTCCATTGGTTTATAATTGGTCTTGGGAAACAAATAATTGAGTAAGCACAATAAAAAAAAGCATATGGTGAAGAGTACTGGTATTAGAAACACCTTCTCTTTATGTTTATCAGTCAATATATGCATATGAACATGGAATAACCCTGATTATGCACACATCATAGGAGAAGGGTTTCTGAGGGTGGAGCAATTTTGAGAATCGTTTCTGGTTCTTCTTCTCTGGGCGGCTAGGGTTTTTACCCAGCCGCTCTCCCTTTCCTCTGCGTGAAGCTTTGGGTGGGTTTTTGCGGGCTTTGTCCAGTCGGTTTCTATGCTTTTCAGGTTTTCTTGTGCGGCGAGCTCCAGAGGCTTTCTTTTGCTGTTGGCGGATCTCATTTCGATCTGTTCGGGGCCTACTGCGTGGTGGGCTCTTTCTGTGGCGACGTTGGATCTTATGGGCTTTGCGGCGGCGGCGTTTCTTCATGGGGGTTTGTCGGTGGTCTTTGTTGGTGGAGGTCGATCTTTTTGGCCTACTTGTGATGCAGCTGCGTGCCCTGGCGGTGGCCTCTCTTGGGCTTTGCTTGTTTGCGGCGGTGGAGGGCGTCCGTTGGTGGTGATCTTGGGCAGTTCTGGACAGTTTTCAACTTTCTTTGGGTTTTTCTGCTATGTTTCTTGTGATGAGTGCTCCTTGAACTAGTATGGCTCATTTTTGGTTGATAAGATTGACGGGCTTCGGCTCCAAGAATTGGGGTCGAGGGATTCAGACTTTCGGGGCTGATGATTACTCTATTGCTGTGAAAGATCGCCTGCTTTATGGCGGAGGCGGTGACTATGGATTTACTCTTGCGTGGCGACCCGTATTGTGTCCTTAGGGATCTTTGCGGCGGCGACGGCGTCAGCAGAGGTGGTGGCCTTTGCTGTCGGCAGTATATCTGTTGTTTTGTGTGGTAGTGGGTTTTCTAGTATATGATCAGAAGTGATCCATTTTTGGTCTTTTCCATGTGGCAGTTTTCTGGCTGTAATGTCTATAATGACTGTTAATATGAGACAACAAATATGTGACAATGTAGGGATCCTAGTGATCCTATTACATGTGCAGATGTAATTTTGTTCTATTTTGAAATAAAATTACGAATTTTTTCCGGCGAAAAAAAAGAAAAAAGCATATGGCATATAATAAAATACTAAGTCTCTCTTTATCTCGTTAATCCCCATATGGGAGTTTCAATTTTCCAAGTAACCTATAGCAACGGAGAAATATTGATGGCAATAATAGCAATAGGGTAGTGGTGTACTAAACCCACCATAGAGGCGTTTAAACTTGTCCACATGAGCCATGTTGACGCAAGTTCCATGCATTCATTAGCTAATAGATCTGAGTGTGGGCACAACTATTATTCTACATAATACGACAATAGTATACTATCAATAATAAATTATATCAAGACATAACACATATCTACGTTTGTTTCAGTTTTTGCTAAAGTTAGCATAAAACCATAGGGCAGGCATAGGGCTGCTATGATATATTCGAGATAGGTAGACATGTTGAACATATTATTGTATCTTTTCTAAATATCCTTGATGAAATGGTTGACTTGTACCTAGTGAAAAAAAATGATATCGACATAAATTATGTGTATATGTAAAGTTTAAAATAAATTGAAATGAAAAGTTAGAGACTGAACTACTAGATTGGGATCTGAAAAGTTAGAGCTTTGAACTTTAAGCGAAAACCATGAGTCCCAAGAACACTTTTGCATTCACACACATGACATGAATGATCAAGTTCAACTATCTGTGAAAAAAACATTTGCATGTGTCATTTCCTTATTGATTGTGCTCACACTCATGATCCTTCTCCCATTATTAATGTGCACCATGTGATGATATATTAATCATCTCAAATATACATCTTTACTATTGACATATTTATTATTTATCTTATATTGTATGCTGACCGCATTTATTATGCCTTATTTCATGCATATGCATTTCTACAGCGGGGTTCTTCGATTCGCCAAAGGCACAACACTGGTGGATCTGCGGCCATTCCTCTCCCCGGAGGTCAACAAAGGACTCGTAAGTATACAATTACGCATGATGTACTCTTTTTTGTTAGTTAAACAACAAATTAAATTGTTTCACATGTGTATATTTAATCAACTTGTGTATCTCTATTTTCACAGGTTTGCCTGGGCGTTCTACGCCGATAGACGCTCCTGCTAGGGAGACGAGCGACAACCACATTGGCAGTCGCTATGTGCATGTTAGCGGGAAGGATGATACTTCCGATGTCGGTGGGGAGGTTCCCCGCGAGATAGGTACATTAAATGCATATATATTTTTCTTTCAGTTATTAGTACCTTTAATTTATATTGATTTCAAATTCACCTACAGTTGATGTATGTATTTTGACTGATGCTTATGTTTTCATCTAATTTTCAAGTGTGATGCACAGAAGGGCCCCAACCCTTCTGAGGAAACACTATGGGAGGATGAGATCACACGTATCACGCTGCAAGACATTACCAATCAAGGTGACAATTTGAGGGTTAACGTCCGAGAGATCTCAAAGCACTCTTGTGCATCACATTCGATGTGGATGATGTTAGAGGTAGTAGACAATCTACTAAAGGTCTACAGGTCCATCAGACCTTTGAGTTCTCTTTGGTTCAGTGCATGTTAGAGAAGAAGGGCTACAGTGAGGGGTCCCGATAACTGGGCTGCAGTGAAACATGCAACAGCTAGCCATGATGCGAAGGGAACATTATTTGACATCCCTCCTCACCGCGCCGCTGGTCAATTTCTTAGACTCAAGGAGTTTAAGCTAGAGGCTACAACACCTTATGTATACGACAGGTTTATTGGAGTGTGGGGCATGTTTCCCCACCATGACTAGGTCCCACTATACTTTGCAAAACATATATATGCAAAGTTTGTCCTGCACATGCACCCAGATTACACCAGCACTGCCTCGAGCTTCTATGGTGTTTACGGGGTACGCAGTCATGCACGTCCTGGGGATAGGAGATACCCTAGAGCTCAGCCAGATCCAGAGCCTTTGGTAGGTCACCTAAGCAGGGCCATGCTTAGGACAGATGATATAGCTGGGTCATCTTAGCTAGCTTATGAGGAGCGAAGTGCATTGACATAGGTGACACGAATGACGATGCATGGTAACATGATAGATGTGCAGGAAGAGAGACACAGAACACCCATTGCACCTGCAGAGCCTGAGATACAGTGGGTGACCGATGATGTTCTCAATGATCTTGATCGTGACACACTGATACATTATGCTATCATGGCCCGCGATGAATATTTTGGACTACATCATAGATGCAGGCCTCGACCGATGGGATAGGTATATCTTTATTGTCATCATTTGATCAAGTCGTCATTTTATTTTCATGATTGCAATGTATTCTCAAATTAATCATTTTTTAAACTAATACTTTGCTTTGTGTTAGACCTCCATGCAGGAGCCTAGTTTCATGGAGGTCGTTTTTGGCGATGATGCATCTGTTCGAGGTCTCGCTGTAGTTCCGCCTGCCCACGTCTATGAGGTATGTGCTAACTGTCATCCTCGATTGGAATTTCTAAATGAGTCAATTGTTGAACGCGTAATATTTTGGTATAATCTAACTTTCGTCATTTATCTTGCTCATATTGTACAGGATAGAGGCAATTTGCATATGATTATACACAGCCCTGCTCGAGTCCTATTTATGGCACGCCAATAGACGAGGTACTAGTTATTTATGTTCGAATTGTTTGCATATTTATTTTCATATTATAATTTACATGTTGAAATTGTAATTCTCAAGTTCAAATTGTAATTCATTAATGTAACTATTTTCATGTCATGTGGAAACAGACGCAGACACAGGCAGTTGTAGATGAGGGCATTGAAGCTGCCATGATGTTTACGGATGAGTGGATAGCCGCTCATCAGCCGGGTCCTGATGAAGGCTCATCTCAGCAGCCCATCCTCCCAAACCGGACACTCAACTCAAGTGAGGTGAGTTCATAGATATATATGTTTCATATATATATTTAATTTTTTGTCACATTCTACATTTAATTTAAATATGTGTTATGTAACTGACTTGCAGAGTTCACGGTTTTAACTTCTACAGTTCTCAGACCTTGACAATTTTCTTCGTGATGTGCATAGTCGAGCTAGCGGTAGTGTAGCTGGCAGTAGTGGCCATGATGATCGATCTCTCGATCAATGGCGTAGGAGTGATTTGTAGACTGTTATTTATGGACATTATTATTAAAAGTTTTTTATGTTTTATGTAATCTTAATGTTATTATGTTATTTAACAAGATCATTAATGTGGAACAATCTTACGAAATTGTACAATTTTGCAATTTAATAAATTACATGTTTGCAAAATGATCAATCGAACACAACTTACAATTAAAATGTTACAAAATTTACAACTTTATAATGTAAGATCTACTAGGTGCAAATTACAACTACAATGTAAAATTTGATTTCATATACAAAAAAAATTACAACTACAATTTTAAATTTGGTTTCATTTGTAAAGAAAATTACAAGTTTGCAAAATTGTCAATCAAACGAAGCTTACAATTTAACATAACTTACAATTAATATCGATTGCAATCGGTAGATTTGATGAGGATGTAATAAATGTATGTGTTTTTCTTTGGATTGCATATCACTAACAATTTACAAGTTTATAATTTACAACTTGTCTACAATGTAACATGTAATTTAGAACTTTGCACAAATAGAGTGTGATATACATGTATTTGCACAAATATACCAAAAAAACCTTACATAGACAAAATTGATCTTCCATAACATTGGTATTCCTAGTTATAGGTGTGTACTCTCATATATATGTTTACAAAAATTACATTTAAATACAAATGATATATTTCAGAAGAAATTTTGAGTTGCTACATTTCAAAAGCATGCCAACTATGTCAACATCAAAAGTGACATATAACCTTCATTCATCCGCCCAATGGGTTATAGGAATGCATGTCTCCATAATACAATCATGGTCAGCTACTCACATCTTCCATCTCTTTGGTTCACCCCTCTTCACCTTCATTTCAATGAGATGTATCCAAGCTACCACCACCAAATGATTGTACTGACAAGATATATATTCAGGCATGAAATCTCTGTAAATAATATAGTCACCTTGTCTTCTCACTTTTTCAAAAAGTGTCCCATCACAACTAGGTCACCAACTTATTACGTGAACTCTCCGTCGACATAGGGCTGCACCAACCTGCTTTTGATTTGTGTACACCGCATCAAAAAGTATGCCACATGCTCAGCATTTTTCGGTGGTGCAATTACAACAAATACATCACCTGCATCAATATTTTCAAATATTAAACAGTAANAAATCACTGCCTCGTCAGTGTGCATCTCTTGCCACGTCAAAATTGGATGTGACCCCTTTGGATTAAGAGGGACATATTTCCATTATTTGACATATGCATCGTTCACGCAATAATCAACCCCCAGTCCATTGGCATCAATGCAGAACTCACAGAAGCACGCATACTTCCTCGTTTCAATGGAAAATATGTCGCCCATGTCTTTACTACGAACTGAATGCAGTTCTCTTGTACCAGGTATGGTCTCGCAATACCATGGCATGGATCTATTCACATCGCCAAGGGCAACATCCCAAAAAATCCTGCATCGAATAACAAACATCATATATATATATATATATATATATATATATATACAAACACATTTACTAAATTGCAATTAAGTTGTTTTTTTTCCTACCTGCACACTGACCTTGCTTGTTCATGACCAAATTTTGTGTGCACCAATCAACTATTTATGTTGAGCACTTGAGTCGAGATGCACTATGACTCATTTGGTACCTTCGAAGTGCTCATTTCTGCATGCACCTGTGCCATCATGTTCACCCTTTTCATGCCTTGTTTCAAAAAAGCTCCAGGTGTGTTGAATTCTCGTCTCTTTGTGAAGGTGACTCAACCAATAAAATGAGCATGCCGATTTGAACTGCCCCACACACCCATCTGACCAAATACAGTGCTCTGTAAATGACACCCCATTCTTTCTGAATGAATCATAAATCAACCCAAAGTGGTGTTGAACAAATAACGTGTCATGCTCACGATCATCACTGACATAAAAATGGTATTCCTTGATCACATCGTGTGACTGAGGAGTGCTATCCCTACCATCAATGTTTTCTTGAGCATGTCTATACAATACATGTACGAATATGGACACCTGGTTGGAGTGATAATACTCACTTTGTATCTCTCTTTGAGGAGCAAATGTGTAATTCTCAGTAAAGTCTACCACTGATAGGATTGTGCCTGGCTCAAAAACCTCACGAGAATGCTTAAATTCTAAAGCTTTCCACCTAGTAAAACTTGATTATATTACTAACATGCTCTCTAATTGTTCGATCAGGGATTGGGTTCCCGAACTCTTCTTGAGTGGCATCATCCAACCCTCTTAAACAATTAGCAGCCATTCCAACGTCATTGAAGCTCCCAATTACTCTTGAGAAATCAGAGGGTGCGTGATGGCTGGCCAGGATCTAGCAATAAACAAATACAAACTCAAAAATAAATACAAGCTCAAGAATACCATTTTATTTTACTTATCATATTGTCATTGTTAGTTTAAAAATTAGCAAATAAATTATACAAGCTTGAATAACATTTTATTTTAAGTTTATCATATTGTCGTTGTTTGTTAACAAATTAACAAATAAATGCAAACAATGGTGGTTGTAGTAGTAACTAGAGATGAATATGGACCCCGGCTTAAATCGGCTTCCTAATGGTTAAAAGGTAGTCACTCGGCTACCAAGGTTGTCTCAGGCTTGAGTATTGGGGCAGTACCCCTCACTTCACGACACAGGTAAAACTGCTAACTGCTCAGCCACAAACGACAACTCTTTGGTTTTCCTCACAGGTGGGAATCTAGTCAATCCATTAGGGGTCATTTCTCTTTTCGCTTGGCAAGTCCTCTTATTGGCCAGCCACTTCGGGGTTCCTGTGGTACTCCTCATAATGAGTTTTAAGGCAAATCCCAAGACTTCCCACAGTTATTGCGAATGAGACTTATGTCCCACTACGATGTCGGATCCTAGATGTAACACCCAAAACTTCTATTTCGAAATTTAAATAAAATGTTACTCTGTTTATTTTATTTTTTTTAAATGTTAGTTTGAAATTGAAAAAAATATTTTTTGTTGATGTTTTTAGGTTTTTTTTTTGTCGAATATGTTTGAAATGTGTACTGGCAAGCAGAAATGTTGCCGGATTTTTATAAAATCGTAATTGAAATTTGTTATTTATTTGAATTTTTTTTTTTTTTATACATATTTTGTCAACCGGTAGCGTTTACGCTCCCGGCTTAATTTTTAAATGTGTGCCCAACAAGTAGAAATGCTGCCCAAATTTTTTCAATCCTTCGAGAATACACGGAGGATTGAAAATTTTCAAATTTGTTAAGTTTAAAATTTAAATTTACAGTTTGTATAAATATTTCTATCAACAGGCAACGTCTAAGCTGTCGGTTTAATTTTGAAATGTGTGTCAAGCAAGCAGAAACGCCGCCAATTTTTTTTCAATCCTCTGAGAATACAGCGAGGATTGAAAAAAATCCAAACCCTAGATGCAAGACAATTATGAACTTTAAACATGTGGAGACATTTATCTAAACAACCCGTATATTTTACTTTAAATATTTAAAAAGTATATA
>LPNX010145931.1:696977-768163 GCA_001517045.1 Pseudotsuga menziesii
TTAAAGAAGAAACATAATCCTTTCTTCATCAAACATCTTGCAATGAGTTCAAGCTTTACAAAAAATCGCAAGCTTACAAAATTCACAATGTTCTTTAGCTGTTTGTAATAGGTGTTCATTTCCTTTCTGTCTGTTACATTTCAAATACCTGCAAAATCCTATGTTTCTATCTTGCCTGGCTCTAATAGAAGGGCCAGTTTGGATAGTCTGTCTGCTTCAGAATTCAATTCTTGGTATATGTGTGTGATACTGAAGCTTGAAAATAATCCCAATAGCCTTCTGATCGCATTGAGAAGCTATTGCAGATGAGGGGCATTTATTTGGATCCTTCTATTAAGCCAGTCCACAACCATCTTTGAGTCCCCGAAGACTTGCATTTGAGTTATGTTTTTGTTTATAGCTAGTTCAAGAACCAAATGTAGTGCTGCAAGTTCAGCCTTGTTATTTGTGCAGTGGCCTAGTGCATATTTAGCTTGGATCTTCTAGCTATTTGGGAGGTAAAGTACTGCTCCTGAACCACCCAGTGGAGGATCCCCTTGACTTGCTCCGTCAAAAAAGGCCCAAGGAATTCCTTTGTTTATTTCTGGAGGAACTAGCACTCTGACTTTTGTATATTTCACTTGTGATCTGTGTTCTCTAGTCCACTGTATCACACGGGCAACAGTTACTTCAGGTGGGGTCATTTTGTTATTAAAGGTTGTAGTATTCCTAGCCCAACAGATATCGTAAGTAAAAAGAGATGGAAAAGCACTGTGGAGACATATCGATTTGTCTGTCCACTAGGATTTTGCTTTGTATTCCAGAGTAGTCCCGGGAGCTCCTTGGAATTTTAACTCTCTGCATGTTGTTTTCCATACGGTGTCTGCATAAGAACAGAAATTGAAAAGGTGAGAAACATTTTCCTCATTTGAATTGCAGAGTGGACACCGATTTGGGCCATTCCAGCCCCTTTTCTGTAAGTTATCCCAAGTCAAGATTTTATTATTGAGAGTCAGCCATAATGTGACTTTATCCTGTAAGGGTCCTTCAACTTTCCATAATTGTTTCCACCACTCCTCCATCTCTCCCTGAAAATTTTCCCCTACTCAGGTCTTATAACCAAGTTTGGTTGTGAAGTCACCATTAACTGGGTTTTTTGTCCACACCAGCTTGTCTTCCCTATCCTCTTCTAAATGGATAAAATTCGATTTGAGTAGTGAGACATATTCCTCCCATTCTTCTTAAAGACCTTCTTCTAGTCCTAGATGACCTGAGTTCTTCCAAAGAGTTTCCCTTTGTAAAGATATTGAACAAGCTTGATTTAAGTTGCAGATCCCTAAACTTCTTAGTTTTGAGACTAGACCTT
This sequence comes from Pseudotsuga menziesii, assembly GCA_001517045.1. NCBI lineage: Eukaryota > Viridiplantae > Streptophyta > Pinopsida > Pinales > Pinaceae > Pseudotsuga > Pseudotsuga menziesii. The sequence goes on from LPNX010145931.1 coordinate 698,323, forward strand.
CTAAGAGTTTATACCTCTCTCCTGCTCCTGACCACGCATCTTCTCCAAATCTAATCTTTCTCCCATTCCGGACCAACCAGGCCAGCCAGTTCCCTACTAGGGGAAAGGCTAGGACCAAGGCTTTCTAACCTATGGACCCATTTTTGTAGGTTTTGTCTCTTTTCCTTATCCATTCATGTATGGACCCATTTGGACAGTATTTAGATGAAAAGACTTTTTCCCATAGTGAGTCTGGATTCTTGATCAGCTTCCATAGGGTTTTAGCAGCCAAGGATTGGCAGAAAAGAAAGGGATTCTTGATCCCCCATCCCCCTAACTCCTTGGGGCTAGCAAGCAGTTGCCATTTGGCTAGGGGGATTCCTTCAACATGTCTCTTAGATGACCATAAGAAGGAGAAGAATTTTTTCCTCAGTTTCTGCAAGATGCCCTTGGGGATATAAGCGATTGTGGCCCAATAAACCGGGATGCTCTGGAGAACAGCTTTAAGCAGTACCAGTCTCCCCCCTCTGGATAAGAATTTGAAAGTCCAGCATCCAATTCTGTTCTCAATTTTTTTATACAACCACATCCAATCTTTGAAGGAGTATGCATTGGGCTTGAGAACAAACCCTAGATATTTGAAGCCATCATCCATTGGTTTTAAAATCTAAGGGGTTTATACCTGAATCCTCTCATTGATTGCTTCTGGAATGGCATTTTCAGAGAGAATAGATTTTTCCACATTGATGTGCATGCCCGTAGCTTTCTTATATAATTCCAGAATCTTCTCTGTTTCCTTTAGATGCTCCCAAGTGCCCTCTCCCAGCATTACCACATCGTCTACGAACATGATATGTGTTAATTCCACTGAGCTTGTAATCTTTATTATATATATATATATATATTAACTATTTAATTAAAATAAATAATTATAATCAAAATTAAATTATTATATTACTTCACATTTATATTTCTTATAAAATATTTCTCATAATAAAATAAGATATGTATGTTTTGACTTAGTAGACAAATTTTGATTTTAGTTTATTGAAAAGTGTACAAGTATATGTATTTTTGTGTTTTTGAAGCTCAAACGTATTATGAAAATGTAGATATTTTATTTTTTTGAAGGAAAAAAATATTAATAAATTTAATTGTGTAAATTTGAAAAAAAAATCAAATTAAAAAATTAATAGAAATTTATGATTTAAATTTTTGTAAAGAATATTAAATTTAAAAATTAATAGAAATCCATAATTTAAGATAAACTTATATTTTTAATATTTTTTAGAAAAAAAATATAGATTTATATTCAACATTTTGAAAATTATAAGTTATAAATTTAGAATATTTTAAAATAATAGTAAAATATATTACTAATAAAATATATAAATTTATACATTAGGACGTTGACATTTTCCATCCAAAATAGGTTAGTCATGATAAGTTAGTATTGTCCTCCTTATTGCCTTAGCTTATGAGAATAGCCATGCCCATTCATCAATCCATGGAGACTTGCATCTAGACGTCCTTCTTGCCATTGCGATTTTATGTGAAATCTATGTATTTCATTCATTGCATTAATAATATGTTCCATTGGTTTATAATTGGTCTTGGGCAACAAATAAATGAGTAAGCACAATAAAAAAAACATATGGCATATAATAAAATACTAAGTCTCTCTTTATCTCGTTAATCCCCATATGGGAGTTTCAATTTTCCAAGTAAGCTATAGCAACGGAGAAATATTGATGGCAATAATAGAAATAGGGTAGTGGTGTACTAAACCCACCATAGAGGCGTTTAAACTGGTCCACATGAGCCATGTTGACCCAAGTTCCATGCATTCATTAGCTAATAGATCTGAGTGTGGGCACAACTATTATTCTACATAATACGACAATAGTATACTATCAATAATAAATTATATCAAGACATAACACATATCTACGTTTGTTTCAGTTTTTGCTAAAGTTAGCATAAAACCATAGGGCAAGCATAGGGCTGCTATGATATATTCGAGATAGGTAGACATGTTGAACATATTATTGTATCTTTTCTAAATATCCTTGATGAAATGGTTGACTTGTACCTAGTGGAAAAAAATGGCATCGACATAAATTATGTGTATAGGTAAAGTTTAAAATAAATTGAAATGAAAAGTTAGAGACTAAACTACTGGATTGGGATCTGAAAAGTTAGAGCTTTGAACTTTAAGCGAAAACCATGAGTCCCAAGAACACTTTTGCATTCACACGCATGACATGAATGATCAAGTTCAACTATCTGTGAAAAAAACATTTGCATGTGTCATTTCCTTATTGATTGTGCTCACACTCATGATCCTTCTCCCATTATTAATGTGCACCATGTGATGATATATTAATCATCTCAACTATACATCTTTACTATTGACATATTTATCATTTATCTTATATTGTATGCTGACCGCATTTATTATGCCTTATTTCATGCATATGCATCTCTACAGCGGGGTTCTTCGATTTGCCAAAGGCATAGCACTAGTGGATCTGTGGCCATTCCTCTCCCCGGAGGTCGACAAAGGACTCGTAAGTATACAGTTGCGCATGATGTACTCTTCTTTGTTAGTTAAACAACAAATTAAATTGTTTCACATGTGTATATTTAATCAACTTGTGTATCTCTATTTTCACAGGTTTTCCTGGGCGTTCTACGCCGATAGACGCTCCTGCTAGGGAGACGAGCGACAACCACATTGGCATTCGCTCTGTGCATGTTAGCGGGAAGGATGATACTGCCGGTGTCGGTGGGGAGGTTCCCCACAAGATAGGTACATTAAATGCATATATATTTTTCTTTCAGTTATTAGTACCTTTAATTTATATTGATTTCAAATTCACCTACAGTTGATGTGTGTATTTTGACTGATGTTTATGTTTTCATCTAATTTTCAGGTGTGATGCACAGCAGGGCCCCAACCCTTCTGAGGAAGCACCATGGGAGGATGAGATCACACATATCACGCTGCAAGACATTACCAATCAAGGTGACAATTTGAGGGTTAACGTCTGAGAGATCTCAAAGCACTCTTGTGCATCACGTTCGATGTGGATGATGTTAGAGGCAGTAGACAATCTACTAAAGGTCTACAGGTCCATCAGACCATTGAGTTCTCTTTGGTTCAGTGCATGTTAGAGAAGAAGGGCTACAGTGAGGGGTCCTGATAACTGGGCTGCAGTGAAACATGCAATAGCTAGCCATGATGCGAAGGGAACATTATTTGACATCCCTCCTCACCGCGCCGCTGGTCAACCGCTTAGACTCAAAGAGTTTAAGCTAGAGGCTACAACACCTTATGTATACGACAGGTTTATTGGAATGTGGGGCATGTTTCCCCACCATGACCAGGTCCCACTATACTTTGTAAAACATATATATGCAAAGTTTGTCCTGGACATGCACCCAGATTACACCAGCACTGCCTCGAGCTTCTATGGTGTTTGCGGGGTACACAGTCATGCACGTCCTGAGGATAGGAGAGACCCTGGAGCTCAACCAGAGCCAGAGCCTTTGGTAGGTCACCTAAGCAGGGCCATGCTTAGGACAGATGATGTAGCTGGGTCATCTTAACTAGCTTATGAGGAGCGGAGTGCATTGACATAGGTGACACGAATGACGATGCATGGTAACATGATAGCTGTGCAGGAAGAGAGACACAGAACACCCATTGCACCTGCAGAGCCTGAGATACAGTGGGTGACCGATGATGTTTTCAACGATCTTGATTGTGACACACTGATACATTATGCTATCATGGCCCGCGATGCATATTTTGTACTGCATCATAGATGCAGGTCTCGACCGATGGGATAGGTATATCTTTATTGTCATCATTTGATCAAGTCGTCATTTGATTTTCATGATTGCAATGTATTCTCAAATTAATCATTTTTTAAACTAATACTTTGCTTTGTGTTAGACCTCCATGCAGGAGCCTAGTTTCATGGAGGTCGTTATTGGTAGTGATGCATCTGTTCGAGGTCTCGCTGTAGTTCCGCCTGCCCACGTCTATGAGGTATGTGTTAACTGTCATCCTCGATTGGAATTTTTAAATGAGTCAATTGTTGAACGCGTAATATTTTGGTATAATCTAACTTTCGTCATTTATCTTGCTCATATTGTACAGGATAGAGGCAATTTGCATAGGATTCTACACAGCCCTGCTCGAGTCCTATTTATGGCACGCCAATCGACGAGGTACTAGTTATTTATGTTCGAATTGTTTGCATATTTATTTTCATATTATAATTTACATGTTGAAATTGTAATTCTCAAGTTCAAATTGTAATTCATTAATGTAACTATTTTCATGTCATGTGGAAACAGACGCAGACACAAGCAGTTGTAGATGAGGGCGTTGAAGCTGCCATGATGTTTACGGATGAGTGGATAGCCGCTCATCACCCGGGTCTTGATGAAGGCTCATTTCAGTAGCCCATCCTCCCAAACCGAACACTCAACTCAAGTGAGGTGAGTTCATAGATATATATGTTTCATATATATATTTAATTTTTTGTCACATTCTACATTTAATTTAAATATGTGTTATGTAACTGACTTGCAGAGTTCACGGTTTTAACTTCTACAGTTCTCAGACCTTGACAATTTTCTTCGTGATGTGCATAGTCTAGCTAGCGGTAGTGTAGCTGGCAGTAGTGGCCATGATGATCGATCTCTCGATCAATGGCGTAGGAGTGATTTGTAGACTGTTATTTATGGACGTTATTATTTTGGACTTTATTATTTTGTACTTGATGATTATCGATATATATATATATATATGAACTTTTTTTTAACATAATGGCTTGTTAAATGTTTTAATTATTTGCAGTTATAGTTAAAAGTTTTTTATGTTTTATGTAATCTTAATGTTATTATGTTATTTAACAAGATCATTAATGTGGAACAATCTTACAAAATTGTACAATTTTGCAATTTAATAAATTACATGTTTGCAAAATGATCAATCGAACACAACTTACAATTAAAATGTTACAAAATTTACAACTTTATAATGTAAGATCTACTAGGTGCAAATTACAACTACAATGTAAAATTTGATTTCATATACAAAAAAAATTACAACTACAATTTTAAATTTGGTTTCATTTGTAAAGAAAATTACAAGTTTGCAAAATTGTCAATCAAACGAAACTTACAATTTAACATAACTTACAATTAATATCAATTGCAATTGGTAGATTTGATGAGGATGTAATAAATGTATGTGTTTTTCTTTGGATTGCATATCACTAACAATTTACAAGTTTACAATTTACAACTTGTCTACAATGTAACATGTAATTTAGAACTTTGCACAAATAGAGTGTGATATACATGTATTTGGTTAAAACCTCGATCGAGGCATTTAAATACCTCGATCGAACTCTAGAGCTCGATTGAGGGCCTAAAAAACAAGGATTTAGCCCTCTTACAGGAAAATCAATGTTTCTCTGTGTCTTTTAAGGGTGTAAACGCTTCCATTCATGGCACACATCTGAGTGGAGTTCATACTGATAGATTCATCACTAAATCCTCTATCCATTGAGGTATCATGCGTGCGTTTTGGCATTCATATGGGTTTTTTTTTTTTTTTTAAATTAGTTCTAAAACTTACACTTAGAAAACCTGACAACAACTTCGAAGCAGCTCAAAGAAAAATCCTCAAGGTGAAAATACACATCCAAAAATTTCGAAAAAATACACAGCCCACACATCGATGCGTCATCTTCAAAAGGGTGTCTTTGGTTTTTCAATTTTTTAAAACAGTGAAAAAAAGTTGGGATGGACACACATGTGTATAAAATGATGTTGAAATCAGATGTGGTCACTTTCGAAAAATAATAAATAAATGTATATTCCAAAATAAATTAACAAAAAAATATGCAGACCACAATGCATTTTGTGTAGATCATGCTCGCATATATATATATATATATATATATATATATATATATAATTATTAATGTAAGATTGAATTATTGGGGTTGGGGGAGCCACTTATTAACTTCTTCAAATTTTTAAGGTCACATAGTTCATTAAATGCAAAATTTCACACATTAAATGACATCGAAATATTTAAAAAAAATATCACTAGGAAGGAAACATAATATTCTACAATTTGTTTTTTTACTACAAGTCGAAATTCACATGGCATATATGCGTTTCGATGGCTTCTATCTAGCACATGAGCAAAAAATCAGGTTTTCATCGCCAAATTTGGCCAATAAGTGTTACCCACCTTCATGGAATCACCCGCAATGATTTTACAACTAATGTCATTGATTTCAATGAAGCCACTAGAGAGATGGTTTGGAATTCTTAGTTTTTGAAATTAACCACAACATTTTACTATTTATAATTAATCATATTTCATATCATTAATAGTATATATAGTTTAACTTTGATGTATACACTCATACAAATGAGATTCACAACAATCAATTAAAATGAACACATATATTTTACATTGGAAACCTAAATTAGAAAACTAAATTCAAATAATTGTCTAATCTTTAATTTAACAATCTTAAATTACAATTCAACTCAAGGCTCTATGTCCATTCAACAATTTACACAATTCCTCATTGGAAAAAGACAATTTACACAACTACTTCTCATTAGAAAAATACCCTTTGTAAGCCAAGTTACAACAACATATAAAAGAGCTACACTAATGGAAAAGTGAAGCATCATTGTGCTTTCATTTTACATTCCTTAGTTTCTTTCTCTCCCCTTTCTTTTTTTTCTTTTCTCATTTATTATTATTTTCATTTAATTTTTAAATATGTATTCTCCTTTTTCTTTATGTGACATTCATTAATTATTGAATTGTTTGTTTGTACAAATGCTTACACACGTTCATTTTTTTTGTTTAGATCAATATAATCAACATAAAAATAATGAATATAATTAAATATCTCTATTAAGAATCCTTATCATTCCTCCCAACAGTAAAAGCATTGGCCTCCAATGCTTTAAGGAGAGAGGAAAAAAGATGTTATAATGGATGTTAAATGAGCATTATACATATGCTAACTTTTCATAGTGACAAGGTAGGAAGCAATGGATCCCTAACAAGTCTAGCAAATCTTCATGTCAAAAACTTGACTACAACGAGCATAAACTAAATATTTGAAAAAAATATATAATAGGATGACTAATTAGGATCAATGTGTTAAATCATGATATGTGGTGACAACATTATGGATGTTTACTGATTTGGAAGGTCATGACAAAAAACATTGTGAACTTGAAGGGGGTAAACAATGTTGAACTAGGCTGTGAACCTACAAGAAGAGACCACTAAATTTGAACTCCCAAAAGAAGATAGAGCTTTGGAATATGAGAGAAACTCTGAAAATTTTAAATTGTCCTCCTAAGATGATATTTTGAGGCAATTGAGGTCGATAAGAAAGAAAAACAAATACTGAAGGAAGAGGTGTACAAGAGTCCTCTAAAACTATTGAATGGACCAAATGTTATAAATCTAGAACATAATAGTGTTGTTGTTGAATAATGTTCAAAGGATGTTTCTTAATTGTAGGACCAACTTGCTATGGTAGTTCAAGTGTATTGTGGATATGATACTTGGTGTTATATATATGTAGCATGTGAATGTGGTTTAATGCATTGTATTGGGCCTTTCAAACATAATAATAAGGTCAACCAAGTAACAAACTACACCAATCCATATTGGTTGAACATCACAAGTTACTTTATCCACAAATTTAGGATGAAATGCAAACAAGATAGTGCATGTATGTGTGATTCAATAAAAAGAGCCATCATCCTTCCATCCAAGGGCATAAGGATGAGTATGAGGGTCCACTAGAAAGTGTAACTTGTTAACAATCGATTTAACATTCAAATTCTTTTGTGAGCCATTGTCTAGAATACAAGCAATGGAGAAATCATGGGAGAGATGTGAATGAGTGATGAATCAACTATCTCAAGTTTTTGGAGAAGTAAAGTGTTGTATGGAGGCGATTTTATTGAGACCCTTTCGCTCTTCATAGGACCTAACTTCATAAAAAATGTCAATGGGAGCATCATTGTCTTTCTAATAAAGATACTATTCTTTTAAACTTTCCTCCTTCAATTTGAAACATTCAAATTTATTAGGTCCTTGTTTCTTTCAATATTGACAAAAATTAACAGAAGAAGAAAGAAAAATATTGTAAAAAAGATGATGACCCTATAGTAACATGAGGTTATGGAAACACTAGAGGCAGATGAATGTTGACTTTTTCATTGATGTAAAAAAATCTATTGTGCCTTGGATTGATCAACATTGCAAGTACATCTAACAAATTTTTAGTGACACAAAGGAAGAAAGGCCACTAAATTTTATAGAAGCAACATCCTTGCAAGATAAAAGAAAAGCAAGGGTTCCAAATCCTCTCGGAGAACTCCTACTTGCAATAATGATAATGAAGCCAAGTCAAAATAAAATAATAGTAAGATACATTGCAATTTAGGTGAGTGGGATGGCCCTCTAGAATCTAAATGTTTTAAGTATATAGAATCGTTAGACGAAGCAATGAAGAAGAACACATAAATCAAAGCTTTCTTCATCCAAATATTTTTCCTAGTGGACATGTAAGTTTTGCCTCTGATTTTGTATTAATGTAGCATCTACTTCTCCTTCTATTGAGTGGATTATTGATTCTATAGAATGTTATCATGTGGACAAGGATAAAGCCATATTTTTTCCTATTAATGGTTGAAATTCCAAAAAGATTTGTTGTTGATGATATATCTCTTGATGTTGTAGGGTCTGGAATAGTTTAGCTAGATGGTGGTCATCTTAATGATGCATTATGTGTTCCAAGTCTTTGCTACAACTTTGTATTAGTGTATCAATTAACTCATTTAGGTGAAGTAAAAACCATATAATCTTCACTTCAAAAATTTGTAATCAAATATGTAAAGGATCCTAATCATACCTTAGCAATTGGGATTGTTGATGGTATTACTAGGTTGTATATGTTAGTACCCAATAGCTTCTTAGCATTGTCCAAGCCTATGGGGTACCTAGTTTCACATCTGGAAAATTTATCTCTAATACCAAATTTGAATTTCATGGGATAGTTGTAAAATTTAACAGTGCAAGAACAAACTACACTAGCCTAATTAATTAAATTTACATCCACAACCATTTATCCAATCCTATTATGAATTCTTCCACTAATATGGTAATTACATACATGGACATTTATTTACACGAATTGTGGAATAAATAAATACAAAATATAGATATAAAACATGGAATTTCATACAATGTATCAAAGTACTTATATTTCTAGGAAATAATCCTCCAAGTGGTTGAAATGAAGGATATTTGTCCCATCTGTAGGCTCTCTATCGCACTTACTCTCTCTATGATAGAGGCCACACTGGAGTTGAGGCTATCAATCCTAAAGGGTGAGGATCCTAATAATATATACTCATGACATAACTCATAAAATTTATCTCTGGTGCCAAAGCCCCTCTATACTTATCCTAATAAACCAACACTCTTCCCATTCAGCTTGAAAAACATAAGGAATGGTATCTTCTTCTCTAGATGCAATCTATCAAGTCATCCCAATTCCTTTCTAGTCCTCTAGCACAAGTTAGCTACGGAACATCACTACTAGGTCTCTAAGGATTCTCATCTATAGGATAGGTTTCCTCTCAGAATGGTACCACATCCATTACCACCAAATTTCCATGGGAATTTTCGCTTAGTAGGTATGGAAGCTCAACTTTCCTCTCTTTTCCCTTTTGTGATGTAATAGCATGATAGATGATGAAATGATTACATGTTCTAAATTTAGTTTCCCACATTTTATATGCATGTTCAAAACCTTACATGTGGCACTCATGAGGAGCCTACTTTCCCCCTTTAATCTCAACTTACCATAATTAATAAGTAAAGGTTAATTAATAATAGACATGATCGCTATGTTGTTGTATTTTTATTCTCAAAGTTTTGAGCCCAAAGTTGGGCTCATCATAGGGAGAAAAGAGTATCAAAGCATGGAAAGAATAAAATTTCTTATGTATATTGTTTGTGAATTGGATTTTAAGTATTTTCATTATCTCTCATAGCTGACATATCATTATTAATTATATTTTTATTTTTACTTTTAATAAGATGAATGACAAGACACCAACACTTACTTAACTTGAGTCCATTGTATATGTTTAAATAAATGGGTATGTTCTCAATTTCAATGGCCTCTTGAATCTTTCTTCTTTTGTAATGTTCTTATTTTACAATTAGCTTAGCCCCTTCTATAAAATTGTGGTGGCTAGAGTTGTGGGTGTGTTCTGCCAATGCAAATTTCTTATGATGATCGTGAATTATGTCTTCACTTTTCTCTTTAATCCTAAACTAAATTAAATGACATTTTTTTCCAATATAAGGCATGGCACATGGGCACGAGATGTTGTATACACCCTTCTGCGTTTTTGGATCCATGTGATCTTTCCAAGAGTCCAACATTCATCTAATAGAGTTTGGAGGAGAAAAGGAAACATTGATGTATTTTTTTCTTTAAAATTCTTGCTAACACACCTATTGTTCCTTTGATGTATGGCAGGGTTATATTTGTTCCATTATGCTCATTATTTCACCTTTGAGTCCCTCTTCAACATTTTTATATGGCCTCATTGATTTAACTTACATTATACCCACTCTTATTAAAGATATTGGAAAGGTGTCTTATTTCTTGATTAAGGTGATCCTCATCAGAGACTCTATGGAATCAGCAGTTTGATTATTTATTACACCTATGTTTTAGGAGGGATAGTGGTGTGAGTCTACATGCAAGTACATGTCTATATGAGTTTTCTTTCTATAGACACAGTGTTCCAAAGACCTGTCATCTCTTTTAGAGATGAGTAAGTCTAAGAATGGGATTGGGCCATCTTATATGGTCAGGTATTCTATTCAAATGATACAACATTGGTTTATATATTATCTTCCATGCTACATGTTAGTATTAGTGTCATCCACGAACCTTTTCCACCAGCTTAGTTTTAATGGAAAGGACTTGATGGTGGATTTATCAAATAACTATGAATAGATATTTTCCACTACTAGGGACAGAAGGGTGTCTATCAAAATTCCTTCAATATGTTCATATAAGACCCCTTTAAAGCTAAAAATGGTTGATTTAAAACAAACCTCCAACAAATTTTTCATATCCTCATCAGTTACTTCTTGTACTGCTTTTATTGCCTCCTTCATGGGAATATTTGGAAAGAAAAACACTACACCAAAATTGGCTAAAATATCTCCTTCTTCCACCTTGAGGTTTTTTAATTCCTTAACCATATGCAAGGAATATTGGATGAAGGATTTGGTGTGTCCGACAATAAGTTTTAATCTTTATTCCATGAATTTTTCCAAATAGTAGGTAGGAGACCCAATTGTATTCATAATGGGCCTGATAGGTATGCCTCCTTTGTGAATTTTGGGCATACCATAAATGCAAGGAACAATATCATTTATCGACATTAGCTTATTTTTAGTGTTTTCGTCAAGCGATGAGTTCTTAATGGCCTTATTAACTTCATCAATAATTCAAATACTCAAATCTTTTTCCATTTTCTTATAGCTATTACTTGATGTTAGGTGCTCAATTACTTTATCCTTGTAATCTTTCCTATTCATGACAACTATAGTGTTTCCTTGATCAGCCATGAGTATTATTATATCATCATTATTCTTTAAACTTTTTAACATTGCTCCTACTCTCACAAGCATAGGTTTAGGGATCTTAGGGTGAATGCACTAGGTAAGGAATAATAAGGATAAGGCTTAGGTTAATAATTCATTAGTCTTGTCCCCTTAGCATCCCTTTCACTTACCCCACTTATAAAATCATAGCCCCCCATCTCTTCTTTATCCTTCTTCATTCAAAACCATTAGGGAATTTGACAACTTTGGGTCAACACTTTTTCCCTTAGTTCTAATTTCTTAGAGCGATAACGTGAGAAAAATTTGGCATGAGTAGTTTAGTCATATAAACTATTACTAATTGCACCAACTATGGAAACTAAATATGGTCCTTGGTCGTCCTCCTATTTCTCACAAAGATGGTACTTATTTCCACTTTGTTCTCGACAAACATCATCAAGAAGTTTTGACAAACATGCCTCTTGGTATAAATCAACCCTCTTACAGGTTATTCACAATTATTTGTGTGGCTTGCTTCCTTTTGCTTCTTTTGTTGGGTTCAAGTCCTTAATCTTTATTGACAACTTCTCTAGATTCACTTGGGTGTATTTATTAAAACTTGAGAGTTGTATTTATAACATGTTTTTGGCCTAAAAGTCCCTTGTAGAAAAATGATCTAGACATCAACTTAATAAGTTAAGAACATATAATGGTGGTGAATATGTTAATAACAAATTTACAACCACTACACTAGATATGGAATTCAGATACAACATATTTTTCCACACTCACCACAACAAAATCGTGTCACTGAGAGAAAGACTCGCATACTAAAAGAATTGAGAAAATGTATGATCCAATCTAAGAGATTAAGTGCTCATTTTTGGGTGGAAGCAATGAATTGTGCCAATTACATATTAATTTCACTCCCACAAATTCCTTAAATGATATAACACAAGAAGAAGCATGGATTATAATTAAACCATATGTAAGTCAATTTTGTGTATTTGATAGTGAATCATGCACTCACGTTCTTGATGAGAAAAGGAAAGCGTTTTAACGTAAGAGTGAGAAGTGTGTTTTTGTTGGATACTATGAATATGTAAAAGGGTATAGACTTCTTTAACCTATTTCAATAGCAATTATTATTAGGATATTTCAAATTTGACGAGGTCTCCTAGATTACGTACATAATTCAAGGTTTGTGCCATATTTTCCTTGTGAGTCATGTTAAAATAAATGTGTCATCTCATTCTCCCTTTTCTATCCCAACTTTTCTATGAGTGCCCTTATTATGGTTCCTTTTTCTACAAATGATGATAGTGACGATGAAAATCCATTTCTTCCTACTCATCCTCCTCTTTTTTGGTTTGAGTTTAAAGACTCGTGATCTAGAAACATTTGCAAAAACTTTTGGAAGGCTCGATTGGGATGCAAGAATGAAGGAAGAATATTGTTCCTTGATGGTGAACAATAATTTAGAACTTGTACCACTTTCAAAACGAAGAAAACTGGTTATATGTAAAGGGGTGAATAGGACTAAATATGCAACAAATAGAAGTGTTGATGGACATAGATACCAATTAGTTCCCAAGTAGAATCAATTAATCATACTGAAACCTTTTCCCCTATAGCCAAAATGATTTCCATGCACCTTGTGTGAATATTTAGCAAAATCGAAGATGCTCAACCTTTAAAATTTTTAGTAATAAATCACTACATATATGAATCTTATAAAACAAATCAGCCACATAAATCATTCATCCATAAGAGACAAGATATACAATGCGAAAACCCTCCAAATACAAACGATGAAAAACCAAACAATTCTTTGAGTATGATAGATAGATTTGCAAAGAATGGTTTACACCACATAAGCATATTTGCTGATGAGGTATATCACCTCGGCAGTATAGAAGAGAGATCCAATCCGACACTGTTATGAACTTTCCAAGTGCACAGTACTTTAATAACAAGTCAAAACACCTAGCATGCATAAGGTAGAAAATGGAAGGCTCAAGTAAACTATTCGGAGCATAGCATAGCGCATACAAAAGGAGTAGCGTCAACTAGAAATCCCTCCATGAAAACACTAGTGCCCTCCCTAGCACTAGTGCTAATATGACACTTAGGATTCTTCATCATGCACAAGATGTGCCCTCCTTTCCATAATAAGCTTTAACTGAATGTTCATTGAATTGAACTGAATGTAAACTGACTGAACTGGATGTGAACTGATTGATCTAAAATCAATGATTAACTGAATACATGACCACCAATTTAGGACCCTAATTGATTGTCTTCAGTTCTCCACACTTAGTGTCATCCATGCAAATCACTTTGCATGAATCAAGGAGAGATTCCTTATTAACTGATACATTCTTTATTTACAATTGAGGATTTACCGAAGTCTTTATAATTTGAGTTCACTGGAGGCATGCATAGGCAATTCAAATCCTTTCTCTTTCTCTATGCTTTATCTCATTATCATTAATTGTATATTTCATGGTCCACGTGTGTATTAATTATTTATCCATCTTACCATATCATACTCGGAAGAATAATTCCATAATGATGATCATATCATATTACCCCTGGTCATATAGTCATATGCTAAGAACAATTCACTCTAGGGGTAGCTAATCCTTAAAGGAGACGTATAACACTCAGTGACAATGACTAGTAATACATCACATATTATAAACACTTTACCAAGTAAAGTATACCACCCCACAAATGAGTATATTGGTAGGACTTGATATTACTCACAAGTCTTATAGTCTTGATATAACTCACAAGACTTTACAGTATGAGCATCCCACCTCAACACATGAGGATGTGTGTTTGTGTGTGTGTGTGTGTGTGTGTGTGTGTGTGTGTGTGACTTGAAATGACTCACAAGTCACATTAGAGGAAATTTGGGGTCTAAAATGGGCCTTATAAGAAAATGTGCCAAAATAAGTTTTTGTGAGTTGGAATTCAAGAACCAATAGAATTTCAANTTGATACAACACGAATCCGAAGAATGACTCCTGATGTTGTACAAACAACACTCCAGGGAGACATTCTCTGTTATTCTAGGAATTTCATACCATACCAAGCTTATCTCGGAAGTATCTCAACTTCGTCACTGACAGTGGCTTGTCCAAATTTTTTCAATCCTCTCATCATTAACTATGTACTGCAATTTCATTTTACATGAGCATGTCTTTGATGAAGTAAAACTTCATCTCAATGTGTTTTTATCATAACACATATCCAACTTTATACATAGGTTGATTGGATACACATACTCTACTGGATACACATACTCGACTGGATACATATACAAAGTATGGCCACGCTCTCCAGTCGTCACAAGTATGGTCACGCTCTCCAACCATCACAGTATGGTCACACTCTAAAGTCATCACAAGTATGGTCACTCTTTCCAACGATCGCAAGTAAATTTCTTAGCTACTTTGCTTATCAGTTGATATTTATATCTGCAAAAAATATTTTCTTCTAAAGTACTCTCTGACATATATCTTTCCTTTTTAGTACTACTTGCAATACACTTGGATTTTGTAGTACTAGTTGCAATATACTTCGTTTATCTTAGGCTAAAACAATAGTTGGATAGCACAATAGATCTACCATGTATCAATTACAATAAAGAACCTATTTTAATGTACCTCAAAGGTACTCAAACATATTCTTAGTAACAAGCATACAACATGTCTTCTAAATACCTCAAGATACCAACCAACTACTTATACATAGTAGCATTATCAGGATATGATCTAGAATACAGTTTCTCTAAACTAGAAACCATGGATTTCATATCCATCATATACAACAACATATATAAAAATGTGTAATATCATGCAGATATATAGTCTCATCTTTTCTTTCAATCTTCAACATTTGTTGACTTCCGAAATCTTCTTCTATCTAGAGAAGTTCCATGAGAGCTTTCCATTCTCTGTGATGTTCTTCAAGGCTTGATCTATTTAATAATGATCCATATTCTTATATTTTTACCATAGCACCCCAACTACCTATCCAATAGGTTTAATTGTTCTCTAATAGTCCAGACTATAACTCTTTTGAGGATCAATAGTCTCTGAGACTTTGACTGTGTCTCTTCTCATGTGGATTATTTCCACAAGATATACTACAACCTGAGGCTTTCTGAGTCATGTACCATGAATAACTGGTGGGGATTTATCTGTTGTCACATCAACACTCCCTCTTCAACTAGAGGAGTCTTTATGCACTATACCAAGCTTGCCCCAAATAGAGGCTTAGTAAGAATGTTGGCAATGTTGCTCATTTGTGGGTATGTACCATGTCTGGGACGTCACTAACTAGGAACCTCATAAATCTATTTATTCCATTACAACATGCTCTATCTGGAGCAACATATGTGATTTTCCTTGATCATTGCATTAGTTAGAATCCATATATATTTTTGTTTCATTGTTCGAGACATATCTAAGTCCACATTCACTTGTACCGAGAAGTTACTACAACACGTGATTTATTGTACATGTCTATGTACATACTGCAAAGCATATAATCGATCCTGGTGTTTCACCAAATACATTTCAACTGAATTTGAGATCCTCCAAATCTGAAGAACCATATTCATCTTCATATGTGTGGGCATGGAATTGCACTCCATCATCTTGAAACTTTTCAGGCTCTTCTACTGCATATTTTCCTTAACTGAGGAAAATATTTATCTGGTGACTTCCACACCTTTATTCTCAAGAATCATAAAAAGAATCTTGAATATTGTTCTCAGCTTCCTTTTGAATATGAGCATCATGTAGGTCTCATCTTTTTTTTTTCGACTAGGGGAATCGACAACTGGGGACAGGTTGGTACTCGCATGACACGGGGTCCAGCAATCCAATCCCGCTACCACTATAACCCTAGGTGCAACCACAGGGCCCAAACCATGGCGCATGGGTAAATTTGGGGGGATTTGAACACGAGACCTTCCATTTACAAACAATTCCGCTTTACCACTTGCTCTGCCCCCCACGAGCATCATGTAGGTCTCATCTTAATAGAAGATACATCAACCATTTGCAATGGTTCTTCGGGAAATAGAAAATCTAGATTCTCCCTCTCACTATCAGCGTGTGACAATCATAATCTAGGTGACCTCCATCACAGAGACTCATGCTCATCTATGTCTGAAGCTATTCTTGACATATGAATGTAAATCAAATAATTTAATGATCTTCAGGAATCTTCACATTTTTTAGAATCGTATTAGGGCATCTATTCTATTTTCTTCCTTAGAACCATAGGAACTTCCCAATCTACTCTCTTTTAGGATCAGCCATTGGAATGACTCCATTTTCATGTAATTATTTTCTTGTAGGTTAGGGCATATGTTTTTTCCCTACAAGAAAAATTATTCTCACGATTAATAACTTCGCATAATCAAGAAATGTAAATCACATGAAAACTTTTCAAACATACTAGGAGTGGTTCACACAGTTATGTACACATATTAAATCAATGTTTCAACATAACCCCATTCATATCTCAAGTGATGTTTAGCAGCCCTATATCAGTCCTTATATCAGTCCAATATTCATATTTTATGAAAGAAATGTGCAGCCCCATATTCCAATCTCATGAAGTAAGCATGCATCCCTATGTCTTATATATTATGAACAATCATGTAACCCTATGCTCATAACTCATGAACAATCATGCAACCCTACATCTCATGTCTTATGAAGGAAATGTGCAGCCTTATATTAGTTGTGTATTATATATCATAATATGGACTTCATGAGATCTACAACATGCTAATAAAAGATAGACAACAATGTATATGCTCAACATGTTATAACACAATTCTAAATCCCAGGAATTTAGATTTCTATATGATAGCAATTAAACATATTCAAAGACATATAGATTTTTTTTATAATAGAATTTGATAATTAAATTACAAATTACTTATATTTAATGTTTTGTGTGGGCTCCCTCTTGATCTTTGCATCCTTGCATAGATTGTTGGAGTCCTTCTTTATTCCCTACAACTTTAAAAACACTGCAAAAACTTACTGCATGCACTGGGTAGTGAATCTCTGCATGGGGAATAAGGATCCCATCCACATTGAATCGAATGCTTTCTTGCACTAAATTAAATACTCCTTTTGATCATCCTTTATCTCATATGATTTCTTATGAGAAGGTTCACCTCCTTCTACAACGGTGGATGCATGAAGTATTTCTTCATTCTTCTTCCTTGCATGGCATTCTTTTGCAACGTGGCCCTTCTTCCTATAATAGAATAATTTATCCTTTGATTTTTCAAAGTCCTTGATGAACTCTTTCTTCTTTGCATGGAAATATTTCTTGGGAGAGAATTTCCTTCTCCCTTTCTTCATTCTTGCCGCGAGGGAAAGATTCTCCTCTTTAGTGCACATGACCTTGATTTGGATGCACCCCTCTTCTTGAATGCAATCATGCCATAATATTTTGAAGTTGGGATTCTCTTATCTTCCGTTTATTACACCCAAGAAATTCTCCCATGAGGAAGGGATCCCATCGATGGCGGTTTGAAGAAGATCATCCTCATCTGTTACCACACTAATTCTTACAAGCTGATATTTCACTTGTGATATATTTGCAAACAAGGAAGCTACGGTCTCATCCCTCTCCATCTTCAAGTTGTGCAACTTGTTCTTCAAATCCTTCTTTTGAGTAGGATCATTCTTCTTATACAAGTTTTTGAGTGTTTCAAAACACTCCTTTATCATCTTCAATGGCGTAATCACGGACATGAGATTGTCCTTCACCGACTCATATATGATCCTCTTTTCCTTTGCTTTATTCTTCTTGAAATTGAATCTCCCCGCATTAGTGGTAGGATCCTCTACCATAGAGGCCATGAAGGTATCAAGATCATTTTCCTCAAGAATTTTCAACACTCTTGCCTTCCAAGTGTTGAAGTTGGAACGGCCTTCAAGTTGGTCCTCTGGTCGGATAGAGATTGATGCCATTGCTTCAAAATATTGATCAACTCTTCAAGATCTATGTATGCTTATATTGTTGCACAAGAATAAGCTCCTTCACGCCCTATTCTCTAATACTGTGTGAATGTTTGAGCAAAATCAGAGATGCTTGAACTTTAAAACTTTTAATAATCAATAACTGCATATATGAATCTCATAAAACAAATCAACCACATAAACCATTCATCTGTAAGAGACAAGATATACCCTAAGAAAACCCTCCAAATAAAGAGGATGAAAACCCCAACAATTCTTTGAGTATGATAGAGAGATTTGCAGATAATGGTTTACAACACATAAGAAGATTACCCAATAAGGGATATCACCTCAGCAGTAGAGAAGAGAGATCCAATCCAACACTATTATGAACTTTCCAAGTGCCCAGTACTTTAATAACAAGTCAAAACACCTAGCATGCATAAGGCAGCGAATGGAAGGCTCAAGTAAACTATTGGGAGCATCACATACCACATACACAAAGAGGAGCATCAACTAGAACTCCCTCCATGCAAACATTAGAGCCCTCCCTAGCATTAGTGCCAAGCTGGCACTTGGGATTCTTCATCATGCACAAGATATGCACCCCCCTTTCCATAATTAGATTTAAATGAATGTTCACTGACTTAAACTAAATGTGAACTGACTGAATCGAATGTGAACCAATTGAACTGAGCTCAATCATTACCTGACTGCATGACCACCAATTTAGGAGGCTAACTGATTGTCTTCAGTGCTCCACGCTTAGTGCCATCCATGCAAATCACTTTGTATGAATCAAGGAGAGATTCCTTGTTTAACTGATACATACTTTATTTACAATTGAGGCTTTATTGAAGCCTTTATAATTCGATTTCACTAGAGGCATGCATGGGAAATTCGAAACCTTTCTCTTTCTCTATGCTTTATTTGATTATTGTTGATTATTTATTACATGGTCCACGTGTATTAATTATTTATCCATCTTATCATATCATACTCAAAAGAATTATTCCATATCGATGATCATATCATGTTATCTTCAGTGATATAGTTATATGCTAAAGTAATTCACTATAGGGGTTGTTAATCCCTAAAGGAGACTTATAGCACTCAATGACCACGACTTGTAATACATCACATAGTATAAACACTTTACCAAATAAAGTATGCCACCTCACAATTCAGGATATTGGTAGGACTTGATATTATTCAAAAGTCTATAGTATTGATATTAATCACAAGACCAACTTGATATTGCTCACAAGATCATCTCCATAACTGAAGTTCCATATCATAGGGTACCGTCTATGAGAATACTTGACTTGATATTACTCACAAGTCTTACAGTCTTGATATCACTCACAAGACTTTACAGTTTGAGCATCCCACCTCAACACATGAGGATATATATATATATATATATGATTGGATATGACTCACAAGTCTGGAGAATAACTCTTGATGTTGTACAAACAACACCTTGTTCTATCCCTTAATGAAACATCATACACGTGGGAGGTCCATCAAATGAATGTTAAATATACCTTCTTCCATGGTGATTTGCTAGGATAAATTTACATGGAACAACCTATTTTCTATATTCAAAATGACTCTAGCCTTTCTAATCACCTTAAGAAATCTCTACATGACCTTAAGCAAGATCTATGGGCTTGGTATGAAAAAATGGATAGCTTTATTATTAATGTATTTTCTAGATGTCATGTTGATGCCAATGTATATACCAAGAAAGTGGGTGACCATATTATCATACTTGTTATCTATATTTATGAACTTATACTCACAAGCAGTGAACCCAAACTTCTAACCCATGTGAAATCTAGATTTATAAAAAAAATTGACATAATAAAATTAGGGCAATTGCATTATTTTATTGGCCTCAGAATCTTGTAAACCAGGGAATGCATTTACCTTTCCCAACCTAAGTATGCATGTGACATTCTTCTTCATTTTCACATGGAATATTATAAACCAACCTCACCCCCCTTATAGTATACAGTCAAACTTGTTCGAACCTATACCGCACCTAAAGTAGATGCTACTATGGTATCGTTAATTAGTTGGTCGCCTCTTTTATTGAATTGTACTTGTCTTGATAATTCCTTTGTTGTTGATCTTGTTTCCTAGTACATACACTCCCCAGAAGAAACATTGGAAAGAGAAAATATGATACTTCGATATATCAAGGGTATATTTTAGTTTAGGATACATTATAATTCAAGGGGATATGTTTGTTAGTTGGTTTGATTAATTCCAATTGGACATGTGACCTTGATGGTTGGAAGTCTACTACAAGACGGTCTCAATCTTTGTTCTATATTTTTCACTTCAGCATATAAGAACCAAATATTGCATTCTCTTTCTTTAATAGAACCATAGTATCAAGCAATAGTTTGTGCAAGTCAAGAAGCCATGTTGCTTCGACAAATCCTTTCATAGTTTGGATTCCAATATCGTCATCTGACCACAATTTGGTGCATAGTGCCATTCAACTTGTCAAAGATATAGCTCAATTTCAACATAGGAAACACATTGAGCTACATATGCACTTCTTCATGTAACTTCTTTAGGATTGCATCCATGAAGTGTCTATTGTTGAAAAAATGATCAAGTCAAGGACATTTTCACAAAGAATCTTATAAAAGGCATGTTTTCAAAGTTGCACCCTATGTTAGGATTTTAAGTAGTTGTCACTAAACAAGAATATCATCTAATGCCAAATTCCTTCTCCTCATGTCTCCCTTGTAAATCCTTTAATCTTATCCCAAATTGTTCTTAAGGGGGGGTGTTAGAATATGTAGACACTTAGGAGTTTGTTAAGATCAACTTGGTTTATTGTGTCTTTAGGTAAAGTTGTTTCTTCAATGTGCTTATGCTACTAACTAATCCAACATTCACAATTTGTTCTAAACATAAAGTGATTTAACAATTCATCTTCTCCTCGATATTAACAACACTTGATTTGTGATGTAAGACTATATTGTTCCCTAAACTCTATTTACAGAGCATGAAGATCATTTGTTGATGATTGCTCATAAGAGATGTTGAAATCTATTTTCTTGTTATATTAAGATATTGTCTCAAACAATTTTGTCAGTTGAAGTTATGCACTATTTTTCTCTTTGATGGCTTTAACCATGTAGACATTGGTGTATTGATCTTTGATGTATGTGTGTGAATGGTTGTCTCAAGGTGTTCGACCTATGTGGATATACCTTGTTTTTCAAACAATAAGAGATGGTTTTAGCCTTAGTTTTAGAAATACCAAGGATGGTAGTTCTCTAATACAAAAGGTTGAACAACATATGGTGTGATCTTGTTTATGCCATATCCCATCCAATGCTCACAACTTTATAGTCCCAAAGTAACAAAACTTGATTTGTGTCTTGACACTCGATTAGTCCCTAATCTCTATTCACAGAGCATGGAAGATCATTGTTGTTGATTATTTATGTGAGATGTTCATTTGATCTATTTTTGCATTAAGATAATGCCTCATATGACTGTGTCGATTGCGGTTGTGCATTATTTCCCTCTTTGAGGGTTTTAACCGTGTAAGCATTGGTATATTGATCTTTGATTTGTGTGTGAATGATTTCCTCAAGCGGTGTTCGACTTACATTGATATACCTTGGTTTTTTTGAACAATAAGAGATGGTTCTATCCCTAGTTTTAGAAGTATCAAGGATGGTCATTCTCTAATACAAAAGGTTGAACAACTTAAATCTTGTTTGCAGTGACATCACATCTAGTGCCCACACTTTATAGTGCCAAAGAAAGTGCATGATTATCTCTTGCTTCTTTATTGTTCATGGTGTTTATCTCGCCCTCAAGTAGCCTTTGTTGCTCTCAAAACATTAAGTATTACATTGACAACATTCTTCTTCTTGTTACTTTGCTTCACCTCTCACGATAACTTGCCTTATATTTTAGTCATGTATAGGAGAGATGCTCTTAAGGCTTCCTCTTGTTATTACCCTTGAATAATCTTGTAATGGCTTTACCTTAGTCTTGTTATCACCCATAATTCATCTTGTATTGGGTTAACCCCAAAACCCCTTACTTTTGGCTTAAGAATTTTGAATTATAAGAGGTTGTTTTATATGTAGTGATGATATATAGAACACATATTATGAATGATGAAACATTGCTAATGTCTAAAAAGATATACATACACTACTTCCAAAAGATTTGAACTTGTAACCTCCTAGTAGAAAATACAAGTACTTAACCATTAAACTTATTAAAACTATTCTTTAAAAAAAAATTTGAAACACCAAATTGATTGAAAATAATACTTAGAATTCACCAAGTGAAACATATCATGTGATTCATATAAAAAGAGTGAACGTGTGAATAAGTGAAACATATCATGTGATTCATATAAAAAGAATGAACAATGTGAATGTGAATGTGAATGTGATATGTAGGCATTTTATTACAAATATCATCCCTTTAACTTGACCATGCAACAAGCACCTCTGAACTTTAATACAAAGGAATGGGATACGTAAGCATATTATTATTACAAAACTCATCCCATTAACTTGACCATGGAGCAAGCACCTCTCAACTTTAGTACATGAGGAATTTACCATCCTTGATTAGATTGTATGGATTTTAAGCTTATTTAAAGGAGAATGTAAAAAGCATGATGATGAAAAACAGTGTATTTATATATCTATATATAAAAAACATCTCAAGGATGGACTAAAGAATGGATTGGAAGAGGTGAAGCCCACAGCGGTTACAGAAGAAGAGCTTCGGAACATCGTCCACGTCAGCAATGCCAGCGCAGCGAGTATGCTGCCACACACCGCAAACGTCGCAAGCAATCATTCTCTCGCCGTCGTCGTCCTTGGTGCCGCAGGGGCATTCGACTGCCCAGTCGTCCACGTCGGCAGTGGCCCCACCTCCTTCGTACCGGAGCTCGCTCGACATGTCGATGCCGCTGCCCTGGACTACAACGCTCGACCCCGATTCGAGGGCTCCGAAGAGGAGATCGTCGTTGTCGTTGCTTCCGTCCAGACCCGAGATGGACTCCGCATGGAAATTGCGTGTGATGTAGTAGGTTTCCCTGAGGGCCCTTTGCGCTTCTCTCTTCAGATCAGCAACGGTGGCGTGAGGCGGCAGAACGACCACGTCCATCGGAGGCGGGCAACGCCGACGCTTGCTGCTCGTGGGCAACGATTCATTCAAGGACACCGTGCACATGACTCTGAGCATCTCGTCGTCGTCGAAACCCCATTGATTGGCGGCGCCTCTCCTCGTCATTTCACCTCTGTAGTCCTTCACAAAGTGCTTGGTGTCGAGAATTATTCGGCTCGCTGTCGGGATGGCCGTCAGCGTGCTGTTATTGTCGGCGGCGGGCTTATAGCTTTCCAGAACAAGCTTGTAGATGTAGCAAATATGTCTGGCTACATCATCCCGACTCAGTTCCTCAACACTCGCCAATTCAGAGCCTGTCGGGGCGCTCATGTGACCGCTCGGAGGAGCAGCAGCAGCAACAGTTGAGCTGAGCTCCTCTATGCAGTATTCCAGGACTTTGGTGCTGGGATTCACGGCCCTGCGCACAATGTGACCACCGACAACGCGATTTCCAAGCGATTTAAGCACAAAATCCAGCAGGCCGGTGTCTCCAATATAAGCCCTCGCAGTATCTCTCACGTCCTGTCGAGGAATCCATTTGTGGGCACCCGCGTTTTTCAGAGCCTCTACTATAACCTGCGTTGCGAGTTCGAGTCTCCTCGCGGACCAACGGCAAGGCATGTCAACTACAGGCGCGTAAGGCAGAGGCGTGTTCTCAGCATAAGATTTTAAAGGTAGTCGAGCCTTCAATTCCATCATGAAGCTCATCAGATTGCCAACAGTATGCAGTGCAGCGCTCCCGCTTATTCTCTGATACAAGGCAACGATGGAAACAACATCGCCGTGGTCGACACATTGCTGAAAATGCTGCAGCATTATGGACAATGGCAATCCGTGAATCGCCTCGATGGCTTTGCTGTACATTTGTTGGGTTACGCCGTAGCAACCTCGCCAGAACTTGAAACCCCATCTGCCAAACCAAGAATCCCCATAGGCCACGCAGTGCAACAGCCTCAATTCCATCGATCTTTTCTTCGCAACATCTTCCACGCTAACTTTCCTGCATTCACCAATCAATTATCATTTCAGTATCATATTGAATTCATCCAGCTAGCCATCAAACTGAATTCATTCAGCTGCAAGAAATATTAACAGAGCCATCAAATTGAATCTCTATAAGCATATAGCATAGCAAAGATCCAGGCAGCTAGCCGTAAATTGGGTAGAAATAGAATTAGTATAATACCTGGCTCTGAGCATGGCGCAAATCCGGTCCCATAGATCCATGAATTCACGACCGGAAGCAAACTTGGAATACCCTTTTTCTCTGCCGTTTAAACTTATGAGATGCCCGAAACCATTGGAGTGAACCATGCCGTGCAGCGAATGAGTCCGCATATCAAGAACGTTCGGTTCAAATTCTCCCTGGCCGGGCGCAGCAGCAGGTATGACAAAATGATACCGAGACTTGGAAACTAAATGATGGCCCCATCCTGCAAAACACATGCAACAAATTAAACTCTGGAAAAAATTTCTACGCTGAAATTCAATTGCGCAGGTTAAATTTTCACCTATGCTTCGGCATTGATCGCAGTGAGGATTATTGACATGCGAGCCATTCTGTATCGTCTCTTCAATGACAAACATGGAAATGTAATGGCCACGAGATTGATCGTGCTCCATTGCAATCGACCAGACAGCCATTCCCTCTACATTGTAAGCTTCCCGACTGGCAAATTCGTGCAAGAAAACCCCAATGTTTTCACGGAACGGGCCATCGAAATCGGCCGGACATCCTGAATCTCCAAATGTATGAAATCCATACAGTCTGGTATCCTGAACCCCGACTCTTAATTTCCTTTTCCTGTTGCTCTGATCCATATACATTTCTGAAACCCACGTCGCTGGATCGATTCCCCAGATGTTGTAATTTCTCTAGTAGCTGATTAAATTGGAGCTAAGAATTTGACAGAAGGCTCATACGGTTGGTGCTTGCAGGAAATAAATAAGCGGGCGGCCAAAAAGACTGTATCCCGCTGAATGCATGACCTTATACAAAATTCATTGTTCCCCCATTACTCCACAATACAAAATGATTCAACCAACAACAAGCGAACGGCCATCGTATTATCCATATTGAACAACAAACCTAAGCTTTTCGGATTCTCCACGTGTCGCCTGAGGGCGTTCAATCGCGTGTCGGCCGTAGATGGTTTAACGGCCTCCATCATCTCCACTTCCCACAACTACAACCGGGAATTTTCCTGGCGAGCCGGTGTTACAACAGAACAGTATTCGTATTAGTCGGAATAATTATTTGTAAAACCCAAACCCTGTTTCACGGCGGGGAATATTTCTAAAACCGGATTTTACTGCGGGGCAATCATTCCCGAAGGAAGGCAACGCAGCGTCGTGCGTGTCGGGTGAACCCGACACGCCATGATGTGGTTGAGCGGTTATTTCAATTCTGTTACGGTTGCAGTTGGCTCCATTGGAATTAATCCGACAATCTCACACACCTCCCTTCAATCAAAGAAATACCGCTTCAATTCTTTCGAATGTTGCGACAGAATTTGAATATGACTTAGCTTAGTCCTGGCCCGACATTATCAGAAATATCTGATGTCGATGGATACACAGCTAACTTACGTGACCAATCAGATTGGTCATTTTCTTTATAATAATTATTTGCACTTGCAATATTGTTCGTTGGGTGGGAAGTAGTGCTCACTGGTAAGTTGGAGATTTTGTTATATTCAAATTTCCCAAATAACCACTTGCATATTGTTGTACATGGTTTACAATGAAGTGAGGTGATAGATATCTTTTCTGTCAATGGTTAATGTAATGTGATAGTTCTCTTTTACGTGACAACATACTTTTTCCTATGGTACCTTTAAGGGAAAGGGTTGATGTGTTTGGGGCGTAGGGTTAATCAAGTTGATGTGTTTAGGGCCTCTTTTAGGCCTCTTTTATCAATTTTGTTAAGGGTTGATGTGATAGGGTCGTCCCTTTTTTTCTCCAATGTACGATCTCTTTTTTCTTTTTAAGTGAGAGGATGTTGGTTTAGAGGTGATGTTGGCAAGTTTTTAAGTTGATGTGATAGCATCTTTATTTATATAGTAGGATTGTTTTGAGGACATCTTTCTTCACTTTGGTATCTTTGTTAAGGATTAATGTGACAATATCTTCCATCACTTCATTGTAATGGGGTAGTAAGATTGGTGTGATGACATTTTTCCTTATTTTAGTATCTTTGTCGAGGATTGATGTGATAGCATCCTCCCTCACTCCATTACAATGGGGTTCATGTGATGACATCCTTCTAGTTGATGTCATCTAACATCCTTCCTCATTTTTTTGTTTTTGTTAATTTGAATGTTGGCTTTGCAGTACAAGTCCTTGGGTTGGTGTGATACCATCCTCCCTCACTTTAATAGCTTTGTCAATCCAAAAGTTGTTTTTTCCACAATACACTGGAGTTCATGTGATAGCATCATTCCTCACTCTAGTACCTTGGTAAAGTGTTGTTGTGATAGCCTCCTCCCTCACTTCATTGAGGTTGATGTGATGACATCCTTGCTCACTTTAGTATTATTTTTTATGTAAGGGTTGGCTTGAGTGTGCAAGCCCTCAAGTTGATGTTGGTGTATCCTTTCTCACTTTGGTAGCTTTGTGAATATGGATGTTGGCTTTCTCCTTTGTTTAATAGAGTTAACATGACAACACTTTCCTTCAATCCAATATTTTTGTCAAGGTTTGATGTGATAGCATCCTCCCTCCCTCCAAAAATGTTGATGTCATAGCATCTTTCCTCAATTTAGTACCTCTATCAATCTGAACACTAGTTTTAGTTGTAAGTCCCTTGGTTGATGTGAAAGCATTCTCCCTTGTTATAGTAGTGTTGCCAATTCATGCATTGGATTTATTCTTCACTCTATTAGGGTTAATGCAATAACATCATTTCTTGCTCCAGTTCCTTTATCAAGGGTTGATGGGATAGCACCCCCCCTCGCCCTTATAGGGTTGATATGATATATAATACTTTCTTACTCTAGTAATTTGGCAATTTAACACTAGCTTTTGGGCACAATTCCTCAAGATGTTGTAATAGCATCTTCTCTCTCTCAGGTAGCTTTGTCAATCCTAAAGTTGGAATTCATCCTCAATCTAGTAGGGTTGACGTGATATTATCCTTCCTTCCTTACTATGGTACGTTTTTCAAGGGTTGATGTGATAACATCCTCCCTCCCTCCAAAAGAGTCAGAGCATATCATCTTTCCTCACTCTCGTACTTTTGCACTATGACCATTGGTTTTAGGGTGACCTTTATCACTTTGAGCATTAGTTTTAGGGTGACCTTTGTCACTTGAAACATTGGCTTTTGGGTGTGAATCCCCAAGTTGATGTCATATCATCTTCCCTAACTCTAGTACCTTTTGTTAGAAAATATGTATTTAAAAAAAAAAAAAACAATAACAATAAAACATGAGATTTATGTGGAAACCCTATTATACATAGGTAAAACCACAAGGCAATGACATCTTTGATATTTATTATTACTCAACAAAAAACTTCCAATGCTTTCTTTTATCTCTCTTGTGTTACAATGTCAAAGGGTCACACCCCTTTAATTAAGTACCTATTAGGGTTCCAAAAGGAACCGAAATACACTAGAAGAGCATGGAAACTTTCTCCTAGAGGGATCCACCCCCACAAATCCCCATGCACCTTGCACATACAAGCAATGTTTAGGCCTAATCAAGAGCCCTACAAGAAGAATATTGAAGGTCTAAATATTAGCTTAATCTCCTAACACCTTTATCAATTTGATCAATAACTTTTAAATACAACTTCCTTAATTAATATGATAATGTCTTCTCTAACTCCAATTACTTTAACAATATGAAAATTGATTTTTCACCTATTCCCCCACTCAAGTCAGATTATTCCCTCACTCAAGTAAGATTGATATGATAACAACCTATTTATATGATAATCTATTCCCTTTCTTTTATATTCAAGACTTTAAATGTCATGCCATCATAAGTTTAATGTATACTTGTCATTTATACGATATTACATAATATTTCACTATTACAATACCATATCCCTAAAATGAAATGTCATTATATATTAATACTCCTTTTCCCTTTATCATATTAATACTTTTTTTCCTCTATCATTAAATATGTTTATCGAAAAAAGATAAATATAATAATTCTATTTCGACATTTGGAAATGGCCTTTTTTTGGTTCAAAGGAATCCACAAGGAGTCGCACATTATATGTTGGAATAATATTCTTTATACATTTACTTATTAGTTTGATCATTTAACATTTTATGATATATATAATTTATTTGATTTCATATCCATTTTATATTAACTTTCTTTCACATGTATAATTTATTTTATTTCATATACATTGTTTGAAATGAATAATTTATTTTATTTTATATCCATCTTATATTAACTTTAACCTGAAATGAATAATTTATTTTATTTCATATCCATCTCATATTAACTTTAACTTGAGACAAAGAAGAAGAGTCTAAAAAAACTCTACCAAGAATCACTTTAAAAGTTATTTATTGGAAATTCGTTGACAAATCCCCATAATACAATTAGGTACTCAATGCATGTGAAGAAAAGTATGGCATATTTGGTACAATATTAGTAAAAGAAGAGTCTTAATTAAATTTATTTTAAAAGTGATTTGTTGGTTGTTGATTAAAAGTTTTGTGTGATAAAATTATGTATTTAATGTATGTTAAATAATATTGGGTTTTATTTGGCCTTGGTAAGCATAATTGAATTTGAGAGAATATGTTACTAAAGAAAGCTTTAACAAACTCTACTAATGAATTACTTTAAAGTGTTTTGTTGGTTGTTGGTTAAAAGCCTCCAAGACAGAATGCTTCAGGTATGAGGATATATGTGGGATGTCTTTTAGAGACTTCAATCAAATTTTCTTGTGAGTATGTATTTTGAGGAAATTGAAGAAACTTTTCTTCGACAAAGTGTCGAGTATTAATTGTCTTTCAAGAAAATGACATTTCCATATAGTTCATTAAGATGTGTAAGATCTAGATGTTCTTAATAGTCATAATGATTTTTGCTCGCCAACAACCCTGTTGCAAGAGTACACTAACACTTCTTTGAATAATCAAATCTTAGGTTGCTATAATACTATGTTTCTTTTATTAACTCAACTGTCTTGTTGTAACTATATCCATGAAAGAAGAGTGGCATGGGTACAACATGTACAAGAATCAAGCACTAACTAGGATGTTAAGACACCTACCTCTAAATGGCATTTTACAAATTTTATAACCTCTTAGAGTAAGGGCATTTAACATGGTGGGTGCCATTTGAACTCATCATTGTTGTAGTAGTAAGAAATTTCAAATGGGTTTAGTTGGCGACGGTTATAACAAATAGCTTGGGCGTTCATGGCTTCACTCAACATTTATTGTTAATATGTAGCTAGATCAAAGCACTATACTTTTCAATTTCGAGTCAAATTCCTTTGACTCTACATTATTTCCCTATCATTTCATAATGTCTTCCAATGTTTAATTCAAATACATCATTAATTTAAATATTTAGAAAATAGAAAATTATAAATTTATAATTTCTTTATTACGTTTGTTGTTTGGCTTAAGAGATTCTAGATGGTACATAATTCTCTTTCCCCCTTGCTTAGATTAGTAGTAAGAAAAAATAATCAATTAAATGGTTATCCTCTCTCAATTTGGTAGCTTTATGAATATGGATGCTAGCTTTCTCCTTTGTTTGGTGGAGTTAACATGATAGCATCCTTCTTCACTCCAATATCTTTATCAAGGTTTGATGTGGTAACATCTTCCTTCCCTCCAATAATGTTGATGTGGTAGCATCTTTGCTTAATTTAGTACCTCTATCAATCTTAACACTAGTTTTGGGGTGCAAGTCCCTTAGTTGATGTGATAGCATCCTCCCTCATTGTAGTAGTGTTGTCAATTCATGCATCGGATTTATCCTTCACTTTATTAGAGTTAATGAAATGACATTATTTCTTGCTGCAATGCCTTTATCAAGGGTGGATGGGATAGCACCCTCTCAACCCTATAGGGTTGATATGATATATAATCCTTTCTTACTCCAGTACATTTGTCAATTTAAACACTAGCTTTTGGGCACAAGTCCTCAAGATGTTGTAATAACATCTTTGCTCACTAAGGTAGCTTTGTCAATCCTAAAGTTGGATTTCTTCCTTAATCTAGTAGGGTTGGCGTGATATTATCCTTCCTTCTTTACTATGGTGCTTTTGTCAAGGGTTGATGTGATAACATCCTCCCTCCCTCCAAAAGGGTTGGAGCATATCATCCTTCCTGACTCTCGTACCTTTGTCACTTTGAGCATTAGTTTTAGGGTGGCCTGTGTCACTTTGAGCATTGGTTTTAGGGTTACCTCTAACACTTCAAAGATTGGTTTTGGATGCAAATCCCCAAGTTTATATAATATCATATCCCCTCACTCCAATACCTTTGTCAATTTGTTCAATAAATTTCAGGTGCAAGTTCCTTGATTAATGTGATAGCATCTGGGCCTAACTCT
Organism: Pseudotsuga menziesii; assembly: GCA_001517045.1. Taxonomy (NCBI): domain Eukaryota; kingdom Viridiplantae; phylum Streptophyta; class Pinopsida; order Pinales; family Pinaceae; genus Pseudotsuga; species Pseudotsuga menziesii. The sequence continues at coordinate 729,729 of LPNX010145931.1, forward strand.
AGTTGCTTTAACAATCTATTAAAAATAGAATACAAATCCTTTACTTGATGTACAAACATATTCCCTCTCTAATAAGATCGATATGATAACAACCTCTCTCATTATATTAAGATTTATGTAACAATACCTTCCTTAATTTTATATATTCAAACTTAAATGCCAAGCTATCATGAGCTATCTTTAATGAATAATTATTACTTACACTATTACATAATAAGTAATATTGTCTTATTACAAAGACATACCACTAAAATGAAATGACATTCCATATTAATATTCCGCGAGTATATGATTAAATATATTTAATAAATATATCTTTTTGATATCATCATATTTCGACATTTGTAAATGATCTATGAAGATTTTTAAATGAACTCTTTTCTTTATAGGAGTCACACTTTACATTTCTTTTGCAATAATATTATTTATTCATTTATATATTAATATGTATCATTTAACATTCTACATGTATCATTTAATTTATTTTATATCCATCAAATATTTAATTTATTTTATATCAATCAAATATTAACTTAAACATGAGACAATGTCTTAAAAAATAAGAGTCTCAAACAACTCTATCTAGACAATAGAATTGGGTCCTCCATGTATATGAATCACTTAAAAATGATTTATTGGAAGTTTATTGAGAAACCTTCACAATAGAATTGGGTACTCAATATATGTGAAAAAAAGTATGGGGCTTATTTATTTCTTTGAAGGAAATTTAAAAAATGACTCATAGAAAGTTCATTGAGAGACCTCCAAGAATTGGGTACTTAATGCATGTAAAGAAAAGTATCCCTTCCAAGGAGATTTAATGGAGACAATGCATTATTAAAAAAGAGCCTTAACCAAATTCAACAACAAATCACTTTAAAAGTGATTCCTTGGTTGCCAATTAAGAACTCTCCATGGAAAAACTATGCACTAAATGCATGCCAGGCAATATATGGTCCTATTTAGCCTTTGTAAGTAGAATTGAACTTGAGATGTGTTAATTAAGAAGAGTCTCAACTAACTCCAATAATGAATCACTTTAATGTGATTTGTTGGTTGTTGGCTAAGAGCTCCCTCATGATAGAATGTTCCAGATATGAGGATAACATTTAGAGACTCCATTCAAATTTTCTTGTGACTATGTATTTAGATAAAATTCTATGAAAAAGTGTTTAGTATTAATTGTCTTTCAAGGAACAAGTCTTTTCATATGATTCATCATAATGTGTATGACCTAGATTTTATTAATAGTCATTATTGATTTTCACTAATTAACAATCTTATTGCAATAGTGCCATAACCACTTCTTTGAAGAATCAAGTCTTGATAAGTGTTATAATGCTACCTTACTTTTATCGACTCAATTATCCTTTTGTAACTATATCCCTAAAGGAAGAATGGCATGAATACAACATGTACAAGAATCAAGCACCTACCTCTTAATGGTATTTTGCATAATCCATAACCTCTTAGCGTGACAACATTTGATGTGGTGGGCACCATTTAGACTCGAAATGAGACATTTAAAATGGGTTTAGTTGGTGAAAGTTATAACAAATAGCTTGGGTGTTCAAAGCTTTACTTTAACATTCATTATTAGTATTTGCCTACATCAAAATGAGTCAAATTCCTTTAAATTTATATTATTTCCATAAATATTCCAATATTTGATTTACATAAATTATTAAATTAAATATTTAAAAAAATTACAATTTCTAATTTTATTAATTACTTTTATTAGTTAAATTAAAAACTCCCAAGAGTACATAATTCCCTCTTCTCTCTATTTAAATTTAAATGAATAGTAAGAAAAAATTCCTTAAAATCAATTAATTAAAATAAAAAATTCAGCCACATTCATATAACCTGTTGAACCATTCTCCTCCCATACATGAACAAGGGACACTCTTCCAGAAATAGAAGAAAGGGTTGGTTCCATAGATATAATTATGTAGTGCTTTTTAACTCCAAATGCATATCAAAGCATAAATTATACTAAGATTGAATCAATGACGAAAGACCTCAATTCAATTTTATTTGAGGAAGATATAATCTATCAATGTTTGTCATGTCTCCATCCAAATTAGGCTACTTGCAAATACTGTTTCACCAACCTGCTAGTTCTCTAGGTTGAGGTGGAGACATAAATTTTGTAATAAGGGAGATATAGGACCCAGAAAGACGTTAATTTACTGTATTCACATTAAAATGGGTCACATAAATAATAGATGTTAAGAAAATGAGGTGGCATTGGTTCATGGAGACAATATGAAGCTTGTGGAGTGTTTGGGTGACTAGATTCCCCCACACAATTGGCATGAACTTCATCCAAATTCGAATCCATGTGTAATGTAACGTTCTTGGAAGGTGATGTGGTGTCACATGGACTATCATGAGCCAAGGAATTCTGAGGAGAGTAACTCCTATGGAAGAGGAAGAGACTAAGAAGACAATGTGTGCCACTTGGAAGGAGATTCCATGCACTCTATCACAACTAATGATGGAAGATTCTATGACAAATATGACAAATTCAGACCTGATTGGAGACCTATGAAAAATCTGACATGGCAGGGTTAAAAATATCCACCAAGAGGGTGCATTTGGGAGTTAGAGGGCAACCATTGAATTGGGGAAAGAATTGGAGCATGAAGAAGAAGGCATGTGTCATAGGAGTTACTTAACCACTAATATGAGTTGGAGGAAGCCCATGGAGGGAAATTTGACCTTTGTAGGCATCATGAAGTTAATAAAAGGATGTCATGAGGAAGGAGAATGGATTTTGACCATTTTTTAATTGGCCTTTGGAGTTTTGGAGAGTTTTTGCTTGTCCATTGCACAGTGAGTGTTCACTCTCCCTGCTTGTGAACCGATTTCGAGGGAGTTGGATTCCTTTCAAATTTGGTTGGTGGAGAGTCCATTCAGACACCTCATTAGAGATGAATTAATGTTTTTTAGTTTCAAATTTAATTCCATACAGTTCAAGTTCTCATCTATCTCCCTATTCTCTCATTCCTTCTTCTCCACCCCCCCCCCCCCCCCCCCCCCCCCCCCCNATGGATATGTACTTTTATTTCCATATTCTCTGCAACTCGGCATCCAAGAAATTCATAAGTAAAAAGCTTGCATTCTCATGCCATCAAATCACTAGTTTTCATGAATTTGCCATTCCATCTTGAAAGAGTTTTATATCATTTTTGTATGAGGGTTATTCTCTAATTTTGTTGATTTTATGGAAGCCATAAATGATGTATGAATCTGTAATCACATTACCATATGCTCTGAAGCTCAAAATCCAAGAAACTCTTGTGTGAAAAGCTTTCATTCTCTTGCCATTGAATCACTAGTTTTCATGAGTTTGGATTCAATCTTGAAGGAGTTTTATATCATATTTGTATGAGGGTTATTCTCTGAGTTTGATGTTATTGGGATAGACATTTTTATTCTATATATTACAGCTATATTTCATCTTACTTTTAGAACCATCTATTCTACTTTTCATGTGTCAAAATTGAGCTAGTAATGCAATTTCCCCTTAAGCAAATTCCATGAAAGTTACCACACAAATTTTGCACATAATAATCAGTTTGCAGAGATATTAATGATATCCCTTGATGTATTATATTCATACCCATACTATTTTCCTCAATTTGGGAGGTTCGTACTTGAGTTGGAGAGCCAAATTTCCCTCCACCCCTCGGGGGAATTGGACCTCAATTTCGTAGGAAATTTGCACTTTCTCTCCTTAGCCCCAAATCAAATTGTAGAATATTAAAGTCAGATACAAAGTGTTCATAGGTCATACTGGGATGTTATAATACTCATACTACCCTTTCATTTCAAATTCAATATCATATGGAGTCAGTTGGAACCCCCTACAACCTTGACTAGTAAAGCTCGAAAATTGCCCAAATTGAACTTTTTCCCAAAAATACAAGTAGGGACATTATAATTTCATCTAAATGCTCGTCGTCTCTTAATGCCCTCAAAAATGTTTGTCAATATTTTAAAATTACGTGAAGAGATAAAGTAGTTCCAAAGAGAATGGTGATATCATCACCTCTTGGTTTGTATGGGTTAGAGTGATGATAATGATAAGAAATTGATCATGGAAGAAGGCTGATCAATTGCTTGTTAATTTTGGTCAAGGAAGGTGATATATGGGTTTTGTTGCATTGGTAAAAAACCCTCTTGTTTACTAGGATATTCTAAACTAAACATCATATAGTTGTTAGTTTTGGGACAAGCACAAGATTATAATATTGTAAATAAACAATAAGAAAACATAAATGAAATGAAATTAAGAATTCAACCACATAAACATCATTCAAAATTTAAAGCAATGTAGAGAAACAACAACACTCATATCATTGTTCAATGGAAAGGAGAAAACATGGAGTGTCACCTTGATAAGAGCGAATGGAAGCAAGTGGGATCCAAAACTCTCCTCGGGATGGGTCATTTCCCTCCTTGAATTCTCTATCTAACTCTAATGGGTAAAGAAACCTTGGATATTTTATGAAAGAAAAAAAGCAAGCATGAAGTCAACAAATGGTAGAAATGAAAGAGAGAAATATGTAATCTCCAATTTCGTTCCTCTGACATAATCTTGCAATTATTTATTCTTGTGTAATGCAACCCCATGGCCTTATTTTATAGGGAAAAAGGAAGCTTGAATGGTGATTCAAATTCAATGTGAATGCTTCTCATTGACTAGTGGGAACCCATGTGCTTAATGAGACCTTTCGGAGACCAAAGGACCATGCATTCATGAGATGGGAGTTTGAACCAACTTCATACACCACATGTGTTAGTTATTGGCCATTAATACATTATGGAGGTAATTGAGTTTTGTGATTAGGAAGGTTGTATGGGTATTGAAGGATCTCCTATGTAAATTGCACGACCAAGTGAATTGAAAGCTTTGCAACCCAAAAAGAAGGCAACTAAAAGTTTAACTTTGCTTAGAAGGGTGGAAAATAGCCATATTGTGGCATGATATGATGTATTATGTGTTTTATTGTGAAATGGTAATGAAGTTTAGGAGCATACACCTAGATTTTGTAGATGAGAAAAATTGGGGCGAACAAACTGCACCCTAATGTGTGAGATTAGGAGCACCTCATACATATGAGAGGAAATATTGTTTCTTTCCCAAATATTTGTGTGTAGTAAAAAACTCAAGAGAGAGAGAGAGAGAGAGAGAACCAGTGAGGGAGGATTATCCATGGAGAAGTTGATCCATGTGTAAATTAATGACCACCCACCTCTTTTAGTGAATCTCCCATGGAGACCATGGTTTGTTAAATCCATGGTATACACCCTGGTATTTGGAGGGAAAAAATAAAACTAAAAGTAATAATAGGTGGAGAAAATCCATCTCAAATATCGTTATCACGGTTGGTTTCGACGGGCCTCGTTCTGCATGGAAACCTGAGTTTGAACCCCACAATGTGGCCAAGAGGAGACACTTAAAATCAAACCATGCTAAGGGTTGGTGTGCCCAGGCCGGGTGCAATCCCCAGGTGATTTTGAAGGCTTAGATGCCCCTAGGTCACGATTTCTTAGACCACGGGCTAGTTCCACAAGTCAAGGAAATAATAACAAAAACAATTGAAGAATACCCATGTGCATGGCTTTTGGAATCCATGGTATTCACCCATGGTTTTTGGTAACCCATGGTATTTGAACAACTAAAACAAATAAACAAAATAAATGAAATAATGGAAATACATAAATGGAAAATCATGACTACTAGGAGGACCATGTAAATACTATATACATGGGCCTCTCATTTGTAAAAGGGATCACCCATCTTATTCATGATGTATTTCTATAGATTTATTTTTATTTAATAAAGTGGTTATTTACTTGAACTATATTATTAGCTTTATTTTGCTACATTTATTTTCTTATTTTCCATTTTGATCCTTTAACAATATAGATCAATGGTATCGGAGCAATCTGCTCATAGTTATTCTCAATGCATGTCCCCAGCAAGGTTAGGGTATAGAGAGTTGTGCCTCAATCTATTTTCTCTTGAGTAAAACTGCTCTTCCCAGTCCAGGCAATTGCCCATGGCAGAAGAAAAGAGATATGATGAAGCAGGATATCATTTGAAGTTGTTGTTGAAGGAGTCCCTCATGTGATAGAGGAATGAGATGATGTACAACTTCTCTCGTATCCTTTGACCTCTACCATTGGATACCAAGGCATCTTCATCAAACAACCATTTCAGAGGTGCAATTCCCTTCAAGGTACAAGTCATTTTTTATATCCCCTTATTTGAAGGCAAGATAGATTCAAATGCTCTATAAAAATGGTTGAATATGCTAGAGGGTTATTATTCTGTCCAAAGAAAATTGGATGATGAAAATATCACCTTTGCACTCCTTAAATCCCTTCCCCATTTCAGTGTTAAGATTTCTTCAAAAAAATTAATGCCAAAACAAAAGAATCATTGAAAGAACAACAAGAACAACAAAAAATACAACACAAACATTTATCTTGGGAAACCCAGGTGGGGTTGAAAACCCAACTAAAATTCATATATATAGACTTTATCCAAGTACAGTGTAAGACCCAAGAAATAAGACTAGACGGATTCCTTCTCCTCAGAAGGTTTGTTTCTCCTCTCTCTAGCAAACTTCCTTGAGTGCACACCATGTCCAAATGAGGGAGATGCCTCTCCTATTTATACTAATCAACTAAGAGGCCTCATAACCCAAAAATTCTGAATTCTCCTTATTTCTAAGTTCGACTTGCCTTGGAAGACTCAAAAATACATTTTAATAATACTTTTGTGGGTAATACTAACCCGACTTACAATGGGGGTTTTACCTTAAGACTTGACATGACCAAATACAACAATAACATCCCTAATCAGAGGAACGACATCTTGAGAAGGGGAAAAATAATAATAATACAAAGTAGAATATTTTCCACAGTTACATTTCTTTAACACTCCCTCTTAATAAGGAAGGTATTCTATGACACAACAATACATCTGTACAATTGACTAGTAAGTCTATACGTCATAGGAATTTTTCACAACTACATCAACATCATCATCATCTATGCACCATCATCATCACGGAGCATGCATCACATCTCAACACATCATCACGAGCATCATATCTTGACACATCATCACGAGCATCACATCTTGAGCATCATATCTTGACACATCATCACGAACATCGCATCTCGATGCATCATCACAAGCATCACATATTGATACAACATCACGAGCATCACATATTGACACATCATCATGAGTATCACATCTCGAAACACCATCATGAGAATCACATCTTGTCACATCATCATGAGCATTACATTTAGACACATCATCACGAGAATCAAATCTCGACACATCATCGCATCTCATCACATCATCACGAGCATCACAACTCGACACATCATCATGAGCATCACATCACATCACATCATCATGAACAACAGATCTCAACACATCATCACTAGCATCACATCACATCACCTCATCTCAAGCATCATCATATTGAGCATCACTTACAATGACGCACATGCAAACACAACACAACATCTGTAAATTAATGCAGAATCACCCATAGAATAAATAATGTTGGAATCTCATCATCCACAAATGAATTCATGACCACAATGTCTGCAAATGAATGCAATACTACAACATCTGCAAATGAATGCAGGACCACAATGTTCGCAAATGAATGTCGAACCACAACAACATCTGCAGGAACACTGATAAAATCGACTGACATTCACTATACAAGAATATCACTACCATATCATCACCATTAATGATCTTGTCATCACTCCCTCTTTATAGGGAGTTCCTTTCATACTACACCAAGTTTGTCTCGAAAATATTCAAACTTCACATGAGAAATAGGCTTAGTTAACATATATGCAACGTGTTCCTCTATAGGAACATACTGGAGATTTATAGATTCTCTATGCACCATATCAAAGATAATGATACTTTATTTCTATGTACTTTGACTTATCATGTAACATTGAGTTCTTTATTAACTTGATGCAAATCTGGTTGTCACAATAAATATTAGTTGCATCCGTCTCGACATCAAACAATCCTACTAGTAGCTTTTGAATCCATACTACTTCGCTACAAGTTTAACATGCTGCAATGTATTTAGCCTCGGCTATATTGAGTGCAAAATTGGTCTTCTTTGTACTATTCCATGAGATCACACCTGATCCCAAACTAAAACAATATCCCGAAGTACTCTTTATGTCTTCATCACTTCCTGCCCAATTTGAATCAGTATAGCCACACAATATGAACTCACAATTAGCTGCATATTTCATACCACAATCCGATATATCCTTTAGGTACCTGATCACATGTTCTGTTGCAACTAGGAAAACATGTCCGGCTCCACCATATATTGACTCAATGTGTGTTTACAACAAAACATATATATGGTCTTGTATTTTTCAAATACATCGGTGACCCAATAATATGTTTGTATAGTGTGACATCTATTCTTTCTAAAGAGTTGTCATTCATGAGCTACAAGTTTGTCACAATCAGAGTGTTCGTTGCCTTACACTCCAACATCCCAAATCTCTTTAGGATCTCAACTGCATGTTTTCCTTGGTTTAGGAAAAACTCATATAGGAACTACTGTACTTCAAGACCTAGAAAGTAATGTATCATACTAAGTTATTTCATCTCAAATTATGACACAAGCTTCTTCTTACATTCATTGATGAGTTTCTCTTCTCTTGTAAAAAATAGATCATATACATACAACAATAATATCATGATCCCATCATCTACAACCTTATAGTAAAGGTTGAAATTTGCTTTACTTTTTGTAAATCCCAAGATCATTAGGAAGCCATCAATTCTTTTGTACCATACTCCGGGTGCTTGCTTCAATCCATATTATGCTTTCTTCAGTCGACACACATGTGTTTTCTTGTCATGTGTCTAAAAACCTGAAGGTTTTTCAATATACACTTCCTCTTCTATGACATCGTTTAGAAAGGTTGTCTATACATCCGTTTGATATAACTTCTATTTCATCTTGGCTGCCAAGGCAAAAATAGTTCTGATTGAAGTATATATGGATACTAGTGCAAAAGTATCTTCATAATCAATCCCTTCCTTCTAAGAGAATCCTCATGCGGCAAATCTTGCTTTGAACTTTTCAATACTGCCATATGCTGAGTGCTTTGTCTTGAAAATCCATTTTGAAGAGACCACTTATTTATCTTTCGGACTTGGAACTACTTCCCAAACATCATTCTTTAATATAGATTGATATTATTCGATCCTTGTATCCATCCATTCCTTATTCTTTGAAGCTTCTTCAAAACTTGTGGGTTCTCCATCAACGAGGTTGCACATCAATGCCACATAGTTGGAGTAGAGTCTTGATCTCTTGCTTCCTTTTGGTGCACCATATATTTCTGCTTCTCGAATTATATCACGAGCCCCAATATGGTCTTCTCTTTGTTGAAATCATCTCATGGGGTGTCTCCATGGGTCCTTGAGGTTCTGCCATGTCATGATATTCTGTTATAGGTTCTTCTTCAACATCTCTAATTGGTAGTCTATTGGTTTCTACAATTCTGAGAACTTCTTTCTCTTCTTCATGAACTTCATCTGCATCGGCCTTTATGGATTTTCTCAAAACTACATCTTCATCAAATGTGACATCTCTGTTGATCTCAGTCTGACGAAAACTTGGAATATAGATTTTGTAAGCTTTTGACTGGTCATTGTATCCAACAAATATTCCCTTATTTCCTGAAGGGTCCAACATTGATCTTTTCTTCGTGGGAACATGTAAGTAGATATAAGATCCAAATATATTTAGGTGGATGACTTCAGGCTTCTCACCGGTAAACATCTCTTCTGGAGTTTTGTTTCCAAGAGCACTGTGGGATATCATTTTTGTTATGCACATATATTGTGGTCTTTGTTGCTTCAACCCCTAAATGCATGGGTAGATCTTGATTATGGATCATGGCTTTGACTTCTTCCATGCTAGATATATTATTCATTTCTGCCACTCCATTCTATTGAGGATTATAGGGTATAGTATTCTCCCTCTTAATCCTAGCTTCTTTACAAAAGTCCTTGAATTCACTTGAAGTTAATTCTCCTCCATTATCTGATCTCAAGCTCTAGATCTTATTTTCAGAGAGATTCTCCACAAGAGCCTTGAACTCTTTGAAGTTTTCATATCCTTCATATTTTCCTTTCAAGAAATATATCCAAGTCTTACAAGAGTAGTCATCAATAAAAGAAACACAATAGACATACCCGCTTAAGGAAGTGGTTGACATCGATCCGCACACATCTAAGTGGACAATATCCAAGATCCCTTTTGCTTTACTATTATTGCTTGGAAATGGATTCTTGATATTCTATCCTTGATCACATCCTTTACACACACCTTCATGATTAATCTGGATTTCTGGTATATATGTTACTACCTTGCTCACAATTGGTACAGGGGAGACAAATAAAAACATTATAGCATAGTTCTTGTTTAAGGAAAAAACCTGCTTTTGAGCAATTCTTCTATGCCATAGTTCACACAAACTAATGGTACTGGATGTGAAAGATGAATCTGTGTACCCATTTATTTTGTAGATTCCTCCTTCTTCAACACCTATTACAACTACATCATCTATTGTTTTTCCTTTTGGCCACACAAGAACTTCGCCATCTACAAAAAAAACCTTGAAACCTTTCTTGTCTAAAGCTGATATAGAAAGAAGATTTTTCCTTAGACTTGGAACATATAATACTTCTTTCATCTTCATGGACTTACTGGATTTCATGTTGTAAGAGGATTCTCCCATTCCTTTGATGGGATATTGACAATCATCTCTAAGTTTCACCTTGTGTGGATAGTCTTTCTGAGTGAGACGTGAGAGAGAGTCCTTCCTTCTTATTGTACACATTCTTCCCATTGTTTGTTGAACTTATTTATCTTTCTTCTAGAACATATTCCTCTGATGAAGGAATCTCATTCTCTTGGAAGACCCTTTAAAGTGGTCATCACACCTTATGCTTATTCTACCATGTCACCAATGGCTTCTAACTATTCTTTGATCTGAGATACTCTTGAGAAGTATGACGGCATGGCTTTTGTCTTTTGTATATTCACACCCTTGAGCTGGTTTCTCAAGGTCATTATTCTATTGATGTTCTTTCCTTCAAACAAACTGGTTAGTGCATCGAACATTTCCTTTGGAGTATTCTTTGAATATAGTTGAGGGATCGAATCATCCTTGATAGAATCAACTATTATCCTATTGGATTTGATCATATCCTTCTTGTGCTTGGCCTTTGCTTCATCTCCCTTTGTTTCCTTGACCTCATCTTTGATGTAGCCTTATAGTTCATGTTCTTCAAGGATGAGCATGACTCTATACTTCCATGCTCTTAAATTATATGCTCCCTCAATATTTTCATCAAGCTTGGTACTATTTGTCATCTTTAATGAATGAGAAACTCAAATGGAAATATATGTTAAGTTTTATTAATTGCTTAGATGATATTATAAAACAATTTACAATAGTAGGATCAATGAAAGAACAACAATCACAACAACACAAAGAATACAAATATTTTCCTAGGGGAAACCACAAGGGAGAAAACCCCGCAAAACTTCCTCGGTATAGAACTTAACCAAAACAGTGTAAAACCCCAAGACAACTTCTGCTCTTTCTTTTTCGCGCACTTTCTCTTCTCTCTCTTGCAAACTTGCTTCAGTGAATTCAGTACAAATGAAGGGGGGGCCTCCCTATTTATATTTGTCTCTTGACTTGACCTAAAACCTAACAGGTCTGACTTGTCTAACTGACAAGGCCAACTTGAAGTAATACACCAAAATAATAATAATTATGATGACACATGGGTACTATTGACCTGACTTACATTTGGAGGTTTACATTGATTCTTTCAATGACTCTTACATGACCAATTAAACCGATTACACCTCCTGAAGGAAGAATACAATTAGTACAACTAGAATATATTCTGAAGTTACAAATTTTTAACACTCTTTCTTAACTAGGAAGGTATTCTACAAAGGCAACAACCACTACCACAATTGTACATTTAACTAGTGAGTCTTGATTTTTTATAGGAAGCTTTGGAACACCATCATGCATCTTCATCATCAATCTGAAATTGCATTATCATCAATATGTGAATATTGAATCTTCTTTTTTCACACAAGTATGTGAATATTGAGTCTTCTTTTTCAACATCAGTATGTGAATATAGAAACATCATCATCATCATCTACAACATTAGTGTGTGAATACTAGATCATCATCTACAATATCAATATGTGAATACTAGAACATCATCATCATCATTAGCATGTAAATGTTGGATCATCATCTACAACATCAGTATGTAAATATTGAATCATCATCTGGGACATCGGTATCTAAATACCGCAACAAAATCATTAGCATGTTAGTACTAATCATCAATAAATGCTATATCATCATTTGCATCATCAGCATAGAGATGTTGGAACATCATCATCATCATCAACATAAAAATGTTGAAACATCATCATCATCATCAATATATAAATACTGGAACATCATCATGATCATCATCAACATAGAAATGTTGAAACATCATCATCATCATCATCGGTATAGAAGTATTAAAACTGTCTCATCAACATCACAACAACATCAGTATGAAAATATTGAACCTGCCACAATAACATCAGTATGAAATACCAGACCTGCCACATCAACATCAATATGAAATAATGAACATCGGTATGAAAATATTGAACCTTCCACAACAACATCAATACAAAAATACTAAACCTGCCACATCAATATAGGAATACTGAAGCCACCTCTTTCCCACTGGCCATCTTGTAGCAACACCTCGGTGGGTTCTCTGGTAGATCCATCTGGACATTTTGTCTGACTTACTAATTGTTACACATAAATCTTGTCACCATCATGTGTTGAGGCCTAAAACATCAGAAGTTTCCCTCAATTCCCAAACTGTGAAGTTGGACATTGGCCCATATTCTTATTTTCCATATTTGAGTCCACCGCCGCCTTTGCCTTTAATGCAAAAAGTGTTACCCTCTTTAGTAAAACCTATTGTATCTTGAAAATAAGTGGTGCCACTGCCTATTCCCCTTGATCAAAGCACGGTTCCACCTTGGTAACGCTCTGTCTACATAGAGGAAAAGCGGTGCTCAAGTTAAAAAGGGAAAAAGAGAAGATTCATGAAGCTTCTCGAAGGAAGACTTCGTGGCACCCTCATCCCTACTCTTATGGACCACTTGGACTTGAGATTCCCCCTAGTAGGATCTCCCTTCCACCGCATCCACCATTTTCTCAACCATCCTTATCCTCCTAAGGCCTATAAAACCTGGCTCATTCCCTATGGTTAAGAGAGAGAAAATTTATGATGTTGCACTAAGGTTTTGGCCAAATCTAGGGTGAGCATAGAAGGAGCAAGTTGGAGATTTTGAGGACAAGGATAGGCATGTGAAAGAGCATCACAACACTAAGGCGATGGTTGTAATCTCTCTTCTTCATTTTTAATGCAAATATGGTTCCTTTCCCATAAAATGTATTATGTTGCAATCATTCATTTTATTATTGGATTCCTTAGTCACTAATATAGAACTGTAGACTATGTTCTGGTACCTTTGATCTTGCTTGTTTGTTTGATGTGTTTTGTGCAAGTAAATCCATGGAGATTCATCACCATAGGAGACAACTACATCACACTACATAATAGACAAAGTATTTATTCAAGATATCTACAAGCTCTAGGGGAAGTATTCCATCCTTGTTATCACTCATTTGTTCTAGATCTAAACCATTCAGACCTAGAGAAACAACTCTTGTCAGTAAGAGGTGTGATTTTCTAGCAACAAATATGGTGACCATACTGGGGACAACATTCATCACATCTGATCTTCCTTGGTTTTCAAACTCTTGTCTATAATCCAAAAACTCCAACCTTTTAGTGATCAGATCTACTAGCTTTTCTAGTGAGATTTTGGTTCAGCATAACCATATATGAGACACATCTGCTTTCTGTACTTAATTTTCCTGTTAGTTTTATGATTTGATGCCAGTATTTCACCACTTAAATTTCTCTTTTTCACCATTTTTTTGTTTTGACATCTACAGGAGTTACCGCACATTCAGAGAGGACAATAGGCGGTGCCACCACACTTTCTCAGTAGATGTTAAGTGGTGCCACCGCTCTGTCATAGTGGACAAAAGGCGGTGCCTAGACGGTAACGCTCTATCAGCAACCTTCTACAAGTGGTTCCAGGTAGGGTTTTGACACCTTCGTGATTTCAAAGCTTAGTTAGGTTTTCTTTCTATTCTGTGTGTTTTTTGGGATTTATTTTTGAGATCCAGACAATTAAATTCAAATTCTGAAAGTGGTAAATACTTATTTTGCTTTGGTTCAAATAGCTAGGTTGCATCCATCTGTTTAGCTACTTGTATGCTTGGTTTTTATTTTTAAAAAGGAGTGCTTGGAAGTCAGTATAGTTAGATATCTTTTTACTGTCTAGTCAAACTGAAAAGGAAGCTTTGCTTTTTAGTTTTTCACTTTTTTTTCTTCGTGAGTTTATGAGAGACTGCTTTTTGCTTGTGATTCAAAGAAAAATTTGTGAGGTTTGATCATAATTGTATTTAAAGATGAATCGTCAGAGCCCTGATTAGCTTCACAAGATTTCAAACATCCATGTTCTACTTTTTCTTTTATACGCTCTTATCTCGTCAAAAAAAAATATCATAGTTATAAGTTAGATCTGATCATTTTTTGAAGATTGTTAAAAAGTGCTTAGTGTGCCATTTAGTGCTAGTGTCTTTCATTTTGGAAAAAGAGATCTCACTTCATTCTTACTTTCAAGATCAGTTTAGAATTGTTGTTGGTTGTTTGCATTTTCAAAAAGATAAGTTGAGTGACTTTTTGGGAGTTTTTTTGTTTTGAAACAGAATTAAAGCACTCTCTCCTTCCCATAAGTAGGGCTACTTTGAACGGTAAAGTGGAAATGTTCATATCATGCTGCATTGTTTTACTTTTTTGTCCACACTTCATGCATTCACCTAATCGTTCAAGATAAAATTAGCGGTAGCTATAGGTTAATTTCTTTTAGTAACTTGAGTGATAGGGTAGAGACATATTCTGGGGTCTTTAAACATAGGAGTTGTCGTTCAATTTCCTGCACTGCATCCCATAAACTGTGTGGTTCTTCCATGTACCATCGGTATATCGAACAACCTTTCATGTACCCTTGAGGTATATAGAAAGGGACTTCACATACTCGATTGTATATCGGAAGGCCCCTTTTGAACGATTGTGCATTAGACAACACTAACATGAATTTGATCCCCCACGTATCTTGTGTATATAGGGAGACCCTTCTAGGATTCCCTAAACCATCTAAGAAAAAACTTTTGGTCATCTTGTTAGCGCAATACACCGATAACAGCACTAAGGGAGACTACTACGCACGTACTATCCAGGTAATCGGGTATTCAGGCAAGGGTACGGTCCCAATCCTCCTTGTCACGCTTTACTATTGGACCCTGCGGTATATCGCGAGTTGCAAAGACTTGAAAATCCTAGTGAGGAACCGGCTTATATCAGCCCCTCTTGTCACCTAAGTTTGCTGGTGACCTTTAGCTTGTGTAGGAGAGGTTTTTGTGTGTTTTTTTCTAGTTTCCAAACCCTAGGTTAGGCTTTTTAGTGACCAACAATCTGGCTGAGTTTCCTTTGAGACGATCCAGAAGATCAAGGCTTGCCACCTGACCTTCCTCCTATTGCAGGAGAAATCCCAATGGAATCCATAGACCAAGGTGTCCCAACTGATTCTCATGTGGAAGAGAATCCAACTGTGGAAGTGGGGGAAGAATTCACTACATAATCCCTTGGTTGAACAAGCTCCCATTGCTGATACTGCCTTTCATTTTCCAATGGAAGGTCATGTTGGTTCATCAAATTGGGTTGGTGATAGCCCGTCTAATGATACCGAGGGGACAAAATATGGCCCTAATGCTCCTTTTTGGAGAACTTCTATGGGTTAAGCAATTTCCGAATTTGGGATTACCATACCGTCCTTTTTTAACCCTCCATCGAATGAGGAAATATATAGAAGCCTCCAACCGACTATGGATCATTTACATATACCATCCATATGTAATGTGAAATTTCAACCTACATTTATGGGAATGGTATATCCCGGTATGCCTTACCTCGGAAACATGTTTACACCCAGGGGGAAACCCAATTGGTCGTATATTCCTATGCCTAGAGGGCTACCTATAAATACTAATGTAGGATATGGTGGCCCACCTTTTGGAGGTCCACCTGGTGGAGGGCCACCTAGCGGAGGCCCACCTAGCGGAGGCCCACCTAGTGGTGGTCCAACCTCTGGCGGACCACCCTCTAGTGGACCACCTCTTAGGGGACCACCACCTTCTGGAGGACCACCTTCTGGGGGACCACCACCTTATGGCAGACCACCTTCTGGGGGGCCACCACCTAGAGGACCACCCCCTAGGGGATCACCTTTTGGAGGCCCACCTGACGGAGGACCACCTAGTGGAGGTCCACTCGGCAAAGGACCACCACCACCACCACCACCACCTAGAGAAAAACCTCCTCCGGGAGGCCTGCCTCCATCTAGCGCATCTTTGGGAGGATCATATGCAAATCTAAATCCCCAACATCCAATGTATCAATCCACCTATGGTCCTACTGTTATACAGATGCCATATCAGTATTACCAGTATTTACAGCCTAATCGACAACTTCTTTTTTTTGGAAACTTTGGACTTGCTTGATCTGTCCAAGTTGATTAATGATCCCATCTAGCATAACCCTTCATGACCATAAATTCCAGTAAAGTTACCATTAGATATCCCAAATTTTGATGGGAAGCAGGGAGAAGATCCCAAAAACCATGTTATGACTTTCCATCTATGGTTTTATTCCAAATCCTTGATGGATGATTCAATCCGTTTGAGACTCTTCCAACAAACTTTGACTGGTACGGCTGCAAAGTGGTACATTGAACTTCTGCAACATTCGTTTGTGGATTTTAACTCATTGGAAACCATTTTTCTTACTCATTTATAGCTGCCCATCCGTTACAAAACTGGTACAGATCTTTTGACATCACTTCATCAAAAATACTTCCACACATATATCTGATCATATTCATGAGTGGAGGAGACGATGAAGGATTATTAAATCTCCTATTACAGACCAATTATTGGCTGATTGGTTCACAAAACCCTTGTTACCTCCCATTTCCCGAGATGTGGCTATGGGTGGTGTTGCTACTGAAGAGTAGGCTATCAATCGCACTCAGTATCTGGACTTGGTTTATTCTTAGTCCAGAACTCTGTATGACCTAATCCCTCAAGCTCCTCATCCCAGCACAGACCCTACCAAGCCACCTGCAGAAACTCCTATTGATGGGTTTGTCGGTTCAATCCAACCCTCATCAGCAGCTAAGCCTGCTAGGAAACAAAGTACTTTTACTACTACTCCTTTTGCTCCTATGGTTTCAGCTGAGGTGAATGCTATTCAAAGTACGCAGACTCTCGATAATAAGAAAAAAGGAAAAGGAAAGGGTAAGAAACCCGGAAACCAACAGGAGAATCCCAAGGATACAGCCCCCAAGAATATCAATAAAGGCAAGAGGAAGGCTAAGTATCCATGCCTATTATGTGGTGGTGACCACTTCACGAAGGAGTGCCCTCGTCGTGAAGAGATTAGTAAATTTTTGAAAAGTAACCCTACATTGGTTGTGCTTACTGACCCCTTCCTGTCTCAACAACAATTGATAGATCATATGTATTCTCAAGGAACCTCTAATTCTACGGAAGAAATCAGAATGATGTCCTCGAAAACTATTAGTTTGACTACTCGTAATCAGTCATATGACAAATCTGCAAAGAAGAAGGACAAAAATCCTTCTCCCGAGAAAGTTCCTTCTACTAGTTCTTGTCCATCTTCGTCTAATGGTCCTCTTACGATCGAGAAACCTAATCTCGACTTGATTTTATGCCCACCTAAGAGTACCCTCCATAAATCTATCTTTAATCCAAATGCTTGAGCTGCACAATTCTATAATGTTGTTGAATATTTGGCTCAATCACCTTGTGCGATGTCTACCCTGGAGGTACTCCAAAGTTGTCCTACACAACGCAAAAACTTGTTGACAACATTAGGGGCCTTAGACCCAGATAACACTAATTTAATTCATTTTAATGTGGAGAATTACAAGTCTAGATTACCCCAAAAGCTCACGTTTCAAATCACAACCAGAGTAGTTGGGCGGAAGGTCCATAGGACCGTTTTGGATGGAGCTTCCACCTCAGTATTTCATGTGGCTTGCTGGAGATCCATCGGTTTTCTTGAACTTATGAAGTCACCCACAACCTTGAAAGCTTTCGACGGATGACGTTTCCAACCTCATTATATTTTACAGTCCCTTTTAGTCGATCTTGGGGGAAAGATTATTTCCATTCAAGTAGAGTTAGTCA
This sequence comes from Pseudotsuga menziesii, assembly GCA_001517045.1. NCBI lineage: Eukaryota > Viridiplantae > Streptophyta > Pinopsida > Pinales > Pinaceae > Pseudotsuga > Pseudotsuga menziesii. Next base: position 748,290 of record LPNX010145931.1, read on the forward strand.
ATGCTCCGTTGGATTACAATCTACTATTGGGAAGAAACTATTTCTATTCTATGATGGTTGTCACCTCAACAGTTTTTTGAACTCTCCAATTCCCTCATTTAGGGAATATCGTGGCCATCGATCAACTCGACTTTTGTTCACCAGATGTTACTACCCCCACTACAAATACTATCCCTATGCTAGGTCAATATCCTCTTCCTTATCAATCGATTGGGGTAGGTATGTTGAAGGATTCAACCCTCATGGGAGTGTTTCCCTCAACCCCTCCTAGTACGGAAGTGGCAACTGTGAACATGATTTCCATGACCGGCCACAGTCCTAGAGGCAAAGAAGTTGTTGAGTCATCCTCTCTTGGCCCTTACGAAGCACTCTATGATGTTTTTAAATCTGCTTTCGATGTCCATTCTGGTGATCTTCATATGGTGGTTTCAGATCCTTACCACCTACACTATTGGCTAGAACCCTCTCTCCCCACTCTATACTAAATCTTGCATAATTTTCCATTGTATGATTCCATTATGGAGATCATGAGTGCGGATGAACTTGTATGGGAAGATCATCACCATAGATCCTCTTTCCTTCCCAATGCCAGTTCGATAGACTTTGATCTTGTGTCTCTTATTAGTACTAATATTGTCAACAATCCTCAAACACCTGTATTGTTGCAAGGTAGTGATTCCAAAGGAAACCTTTGCAACATGGCTCAGACAACCCCTATTTACATATCAATGAAGCCCGAAACTGTTGATCATGTTCATGTAAGCCAGAACTGTTCGACAGAAGAAATTGAAAGTTATAGAGATTTATTCAAAGAGTTCTGAGATTTTTTTGCCTGGATGTATGAAGAAATGCCTAGGATTGATCCATCCATTGTTGTACATGATATTAAACTTATCCCATGGCCAGGCCAGCCCGACAAAAACTACGTCAAGTTCATCCTAGGAATGGCGGAATGGCTGTCTAATATTGTCCCTATAGCTAAGACATAGGGCACTATCAGGGTTTGTATCAATTTTCGAGATTTAAATAAGGCTTGTCCCAAGGACAATTTCCCTACTCCACACATCGATCAAATCATTGATAACTGTGCTAGGAGCGTCATCTTTTCTTTTATGGATGGCTTTTTTAGCTATAATCAGATAGAAATTCTACCCATCGATCAGCATAAAACGACATTCATTTTTTTGTGGGGAACCTTTGCATATCGAAAGTTAACCTTTGGTTTAAAAAACGTTGGAGCTACATTTCAGCACGCCATGTCCTATGCTTTTCATGATATTAAGCACATCATGGAGCCTTATCTGGAAGTTCTCCCTGCTCATTCACAACAATGGGAGGACCACCTAGGGAATCTTAGGGACATTTTCCTTAGGTGTCGACATTATAATATTTGGCTTAATCCACACAAATGTGTCTTTTGTGTTGAGACTAGACATCTTCTTGGCTTTATGGTTTCCAAAGATGGCATACGGATATACCCTTTGAAATTTGTTGTTGTTTTGGCCTTACCTGCCTCGACTAATATCACTGAACCCCAAAGTTTGCAAGGGAAGACAAACTTTCTTCATCGTTTCGTATGCAACTTCACAGAAAAAAGTGCATGGCTATATGTGTCTCCTTAATAAGGACACTCCATTCTTTTGAGATGACCAAGCCCAATGAGCTTTTGATAATTTGAAACATGCTCTGACACATTCACCAGTGTTGCACCCCCCAAATTACTCAAAAGACTCTCTGATGTATGTTGCTGCCTCCACTACTACTATTGGTATGGTTCTAGTATAGGAAGATATTAACGGCCAAGAACACATGATTTATTACCTAAGTAAGAGTCTTCTTGACTCTGAAACTCATAACTCATGTGTGGAGAAGCTAGCTCTGGCTACGGTCATTGCTGTGCAAAAATTTCATCACATCTTACTACGCACCACAATTGTTCTCGCGGATCAAAACCCCATGCATTACATTTTGACTCATCAAGTACTAGGGCGTAAGTATTCCTATTGGATTGTCATCTTACAGGAATTCAATCTCAAGTTTGCTAAGGCTACTTTGAAGAAGTCCTTGGTTTTTGCAGAGTTAATGTGTGACCTTCCCTGTGCTCTGATGGAAGCCGAGCCCAATGATTCATTTTCAGATGAATTTGTGTTCATGATTAGCACAACTAACCCATGGTATGGAGATTTGATCATTTATCTCCAGACCCAAAGATTTCAGCCCGACATGTCCTGTGACGATCGTTATTGCATTCGTCACCACGCAAAGTATTATCTCATTTTGAATGATACGTTATATCGTCATGGTATTGACTCCATTCTTTGATGTTTTATTACACACAAAGAAGTTGAACAAGTTTTGAATGATTACCACTCTGGAGCGTGTGGCGGTCATCTTTCTTGGATGGTGACATCTCATAAAATCCTTTGTGCTGGGTATTTTTGGCCCTCAATCTTCAAAGATTGTCATGAGGCGGTTAAGAAATTCCCACCCTGTCAACACTTTTATCCTAAAAATAGCACCCACCCTGCTCCTTTACACCTCGTCATTGTTGTTGGCCCTTTCGCCAAATGGGGTATTGATTTCATGCATTGTAAGCCTACCTCAGCCGAGGTCATGGTTACATCATCGTAGTCGTTGATTACTTTACAAAATGGGATGAGGCAATGACTACATATGCAGAGGATGGTAAGATTACCACCCTCTTTTGTTTTAATCATGTGATAGCTAGGTTTGGAGTTCTACAAGCCATAGTCACTGACCACGGATCTCATTTCTACAATCAGATGATGGTTGAGTTGAGTGATAAGTTGGTTTTTCTCCATGAAAAACTCAACTCCATATTATCCACGGTCTAATGGTCAAGTTGAGGTTATTAACAAAGTTTTAAAAACTATGTTGCGTAGGATGGTTGGAGATGACAAATCCAACTGGCATTAGACTCTGTTTTCCGCATTGTGGGTTTATAGGAATTTAGTTAAAACAACAACTAGTTTCACACCTTTTTAGTTAGTTTATGGACTAGAAGTTGTCCTTCTTATCGAATGTCAAATCCCGTCGCTCAAACTTGCAGTAGAACTTCTCCTGAACACTTTCACTGAAGAAGAACAATTTTTGTACTTGACAAACCTTGATGAAAATAGAAGAGATGTTGCCTTGGCTAACGAGGCACACAAAAACACATTAAGGCTTAGTACGATAAGCATGTTCAACCTCTTTTCTTTAATGAAGGTGACATGGTTCAGACTTATGATCAGAGACATGACAAGCTAGGGAAGGGGAAGTTTGAATCTATGTGGTACAGTCCCTTTATCATTAGTAAAGTTGTAGAGAAAGGGACCTACGATCTTGTAGACTACGATGGGATACCTTTCAGGAAACCTTGCAATGGGTTGTACCTAAAAAGGTACTATGCTTGAAGTCATTTATGTGTGGTACCTTGTATTTATGTATATTGCTTGACTTTTTGGTGTGTTTTTGGTATTTCAATATGGTTTTGAGTTTTGTTGTCAGTATTGTTTATACCATGTTTTGGTTATGTAGATCATATGGCTTTTTTGGTTTTGCTGATGGTGCTTGCTGCCATACCTTGAACCTCGCTTCAGCTGCTTGGATTGTGTATTCCCTGGCACATGACTTAGTCAGTTCAGGAGCGGTTTGTATTGGTCTAGCTACCAACAACATCGTTGAGTATCAAGCAATGATAGGTTTATTGACCGAGGCTGCATCTCAGGACATTCATGACTTGGTAGTATTCTTGGACTCACAACTAGTGGTTAGTCATTTAAACCACATTTATACCATCAGAAACCCTACACTCCTTTGTCTTTTTCGAAGAGTGCATCTATTAGAAAGGTCGTTTGAATCAATCACTTATAGGCACATTCCTAGGTATTATAACACGGTTGTCGACTCATTGGAAAACTACATTTTATACTGGTATATTGCCCATACATAATTTTTATAAAATAAAACATGGTTCATTGTAAAATAAAATAAACAGTAAAAGACACATTAAAACTCATGTAAATATCATTTTCCATTTGAACACATATAAACACCGTAAATAAGTCTGTATATATATATAAAGTGTTTTAAAAAATATGGTCGCAAGACCTCGACTGAAGCACTATGGATTTCAGATATATAGAAATGGAAAAAATCCTGAAGCTAGCTAGATTTCAGTGTATACATCAGGTAGAATGTCTAATGGTTCTCATGATAGCACATGATAGCCCTTGCTACCCTCCATTAATAGAAGCATCTGGAATGTCTAGAGTTAACTGGTTGAGGTTACCCTCCAACTCGGTTAACTCATCGTCCCCTCTATGAATGAAGCAGGCCCCCACTCGTCTATCAATCTGGGAAGATCCCCCAAGTCGTGCATCTCCGACATCTGCATGAAAACATTGGGTCTCGTCATCATTCCTAAAAATTATAAAACACAAAAAATGAAAAAATAATCAAAGTCTTGAGTAGTCTTCTTACCAATATCTCCCCATTGGGCACCTGTCGGTAAAGGTATATCAAGGTCCCCCTTGAAGTCAGTGATAGCATAGACGTAGTCCTCCACCATGAGAAGTTGGTCATCCAACCAACGAAATAACACACTCCCATATTTTACCTTGGCCCCACCGTCACCGGTGCGAGCCATGATCTCTACCCACCACAACATGCGAGGGTCCCATTCTCTCAGCTCTGTAAAGATCATTTGAGTTATCAGAATGGAAACCCTCTCGAAGAAGAAGGTTGTCACGATGATCCCACAACCAAACTATTTTAACTCCCCTTGTCGACACTTAGTCAGCTGATCCTTGAACACACTTAGTAGAGCCTCGGTCCAATTATAGACCGTGGGAACCATAGCCTCAAAGGCATAAAGAATATGGGCTCGGGAATCCTGGTGATCCCCTTGGCTCCCTGCAACCCTCTGGATGGTAAAAAGTACCGTCCGGAGAGGCAAATCCATCACCTCCTTGATGGGAAACTTTTTCCCAGACATCTGAGAGCCTAGAAAACAGTGGCGATCTATCAGTTCTTGTGTCATGATGTCTCCTCTCCGAGGACCTGTCAGTGTGCTCACCTCGCCTGGATAGTCCGGTAAGGAAGTATATATCCTCTACCTCCACTGTAAGGATGTGAGCACCCACCTCAAAGTATTGATGCTCAGGATTCCACATCCTCAAAATGTACTCTAGAAGTCTCACACGAGACTTCATACTCGAGACATGGAAAAACTTTGGGAGCCCACAATCCCGTAATGAAGCTATAGAAGCAGCATCTGCCCCAAATTTAGCATCATCATCCTCATGTTGTATTTATTTCCACACCTTCATTTTGACTGAGATGACCTTCCAAAAACCAAAATTGGAGTATTAGAACACATAACCAACATTTAAAAATACTTCCAAAGCACTAGTTTTTCTAGACCATTCATATCTTGGGCACACTTTGCGGCACCACTTCTGTCTCCTTGAGACAAAGTAGTGCCATAGCCTATTTAGGCATAAAAAGCATAGTTTTCCATGGGAACTGCCTTTCTCGCAAAGGGGAAGAGCATTACCCGGGATACAATTTTTTCCCTTGGGTAAAAAACCCAAAACTCCATAAAATGTGCTTGGAAAGGAAACATTCAACCATAAGAACGATAAGGATGGTTTTAGCTCTTAACTAGAACAGACAGATTGAAAATCGAATGGGTAATGGCTTTGGAATCTCCGCCAGAAATTTGCACACAATTTCCCCAAGTAGCTCTCCAAACCTGGTAAACAGTAAAATGAAATTTTTTTATTATTCCTTTGGCTTTTATATGAGACATTTTAGGGTTTTATGGCATTATTTTAATATTTTTAATTATTTTATTAAAAATGCCATTTTCTATAGTCATGAAAAGCCAGTTTTAATATTTTTGGGGAGCTAATAGTCTTTTAAAAGTTTTTTGCACGGATGAAAGTAAAAAGTATTGACTATGGGTGAGTTTGTTTTTTACTTTTTCATACTTCCATAAAATGAAAAAAGTAGTTGAGTGCTAATTTCGACATTTGGGTCATGCTCTTTAAACCTAGTACCAAAGTTCTGAGTCATTTTCGCTTCTTTTCAGGCTCGTTAAACTCACTTATCGTGAAAAGAAACCCTAATGGAGTCTTCTTTAAACTCTTTTTGGACTCCTTAAATGTGAAAAGATCGTCGGGTGAATTTGTCTTCTTCACACTCGTAAAAGTACTTGAAGAGTCGTCTTTCCGATGGTAGTTTACCCCATTTTCGGTTCGGATGGACTAGTTACGAAAAATGAGCGCTCCAACCAATCATGACTGGAAGAGTTCTCTCGGGCATGATTTTATACTATTTTAGGCCCTAGAGACTAAATTGTACAAAAAAGGACCCTTTGGAGTCTTCTTCCATTTTCATTCAGACTCTCTAAACATGAACGATACCGAGTTAACTTTTAATGGACTCGTTAAACTAAACACTGAGAGACCCTATTTTGGGAACAAACCCCTCCTTTCTCAGGTTCATGAGATATATGACAATGGACTTATCTCAGGATAAGCTACAACAAGTGTTTGTTAGCCTCTTTGGACTCGTAAGAATGAAAGGAGGCACTCATCAATCATCATGGGGAAATTAAGGGAAGGGAACTATTTCATTTTGCAAATAATTGGCAGTTAGTAGTCACCTTTGAACATGGCACTTGTCTGCATTTCATTTAGTCAATTGGGTATTCAACTTGCTTCCAAGTCGATCCACTTTCATGAGTCATGTCACTCCTTTGAGTCTTTCAAAGTATGCATCATTTACCATCACATTATGTCTTGATATCTTCCTGGTCTAGTAAATGCTGCCAAGTCTTCGGTCGTGTCGCCTGATGTTCAAAGGGAAGTCAAATTGAGAGTTTACCTCTGTAGTCAAATCAACCTTTGTCTCAGTAGCTTTTGAGTCAGTCCTATGGTTACATCATACTCAAAATTCCATAACTTTGTTTTGAGTTTCGTGTTGTCGAGGTGGGATTCATCATGGCCCTCCTTCGACAAGACTATTCCCTGTCGACTTCATCTCATCATCCAAGAATTAGTCTTAGAAACAAATTAGTACCTTGAGATCTGTATGCATCAATGGAATATTCTCTCGCTCTTGACATAGGTTCACATCATTGACCTTTGATCGAAATATTCAACTGAGTGTTCAACATTAAATCATCTATTCACACTCAGGAGATTGTACTAGGGTACCTTGGGAATCATCGACATCAATGGTGATCTCCCTCATGCTTGTTAATGGTTCTCATCATTGATCGGTAATCAAGTGGTTTCTACCATTTTCGAAATCAAAACATTGAAATCACATGGATAGGATCATACTTTGTGGAAGACGAGACGAACACATTGGGTATTTGCTAAAGCTTTCATTGCTTTCCCCGGGTTGTGATGGAGTATTTTGTATAAGCCCTAGCATGGATCCACATTTGTATGGTCGTGGTTGTGCTCAAATTTGCGTCCATTTGACATAGATCTACATTGTATGTCTGGTAGCTATGTTCAATTTTGAGTCTTCTTCATGTGGATCTACGTTGTATTCTAGTAGCCATGTTTATTCATTTCCCTCATGGATCTGTCTTGTATTGGTCTGCAACCATGATGAAGAATTATTTGGATCTGAGTCAAAAGTATTGATGTATTGCAGAATCCTGGTTGATGATGATCTCTGATCAAGCAATTTCTTGCCTCGAACTGATAAATTTATCTTTCAAAGCTCTCTCCTATCATATCCCTCTAGCCTCATGATTTGGGGGGCATTCTCTTATACACAAATCTCATCACCATCATGTGTTGAGGCCTAAAACATCAGAAGTTTCCCTCAATTCCCAAACTGTGAAGTTGGACATTGGCCCAGATTCTTATTTTCCATATTTGAGTCCACCACCATCTTTTCCTTTAATGCAAAAAGCGTTACCCTCTTCAGTAACCCCTATTATCGCTTGACAATAAGCGGTGCCACTGCCTATGCCCCTTTATCAAAGTGTAGTTCCACCTTGGTAACGCTTAGTCTACATAGAAGAAAAGCGGTGCTCGAGTCAAAAAGGGAAAAAGAGAAGATTCACGAAGCTTCTCGAAGGAAGACTTCGTGGCACCCTCATCCCTACTCTTGTCGACCGCCTGGACTCGAGATCCCCCTTAGTAGGATCTCCCTTCCACCTCATCCACCATTTTCTCAACCATCCCTATTCTCCCAAGGCCTATAAAACCTGGCTCATTCCCTATGGTTGAGAGAGAGAAAATTTATGTTGTTGCACTGAGGTTCTGGCCAAATCTAGGGTGAGAATAGAAGGAGCAAGTTGGAGCTTTTTAGGAAAAGGCATGGCATGTGAAGGAGCATCACAACTGTCACGTCCCCAACTCTTCGGCCGATGAAGAGGACGCGACCCATGGCATTAACCATCCGGGCTAAGAGCCCCATGAACATGTGAATTCATAAATAAAATGCTGAAACATAATGCTTAAGCAAAGACTTTGAAACTAGAGTATGCACACATGAATATTTATCATGCACAGGTGCAATTATTCAACATACACAGCTACAATTATGTATCTTGCACAGTGGAATCAACATACATTCACACAAGCATTCATTTAACATGTTCAACATAATCATTAACCGAAAATATAGTTGCAGAAGTAAGAGTGGACAAGATCACTTATCTTATGAAGAAGTCATTCCACAACCAGCTACGTCGTTGCAACGTTCCACCCAACCATAGGCCATCGTGCTCCTTAATCTCTCAGCAGTGCTGCCACCCCCGAGATGGGCATGATTTTCCAAGGAATAAGGGAACAAGCAGGCTTACACATAGCCAAGGATACACAAAGCATAGCCAAGCCAACACAGTTGGGTTTATCAGGCCTTCAAGGAGTTGGAGAAAAGCTAAATGCTAAGCTAGTGAGCTCATTACAGAGCCAAGAACACCTACACCATAACTAGCCTGACCTCTAAGACACCCACACACACCCAACACAAGGAATCAATCCCTTCTCTGCTACACAGTCCCTCAGGCCCTGCATTCCCTTCCAGTTCTATTCATGGGTGGTGGAGAAGAAGGCCAGCCCTCTAGCTCTATTTGTGTGGTTTCCAGCCACTAGGTTTGTCAAGCAAAACTAAGCCCCCATCCCTGCTCCTTACACAGTCCAAAGACCAACCATTGCGCGCATGCAACCCCTCAGAATTACAGCTGAACAGGGGGAAACGATTTCTGAGTCGTTCTCGGCCCTCTCGTGGCCAAAACGACTCCAACAATCTACAACAGCCCCCAAACGCAACAACAACAAGGCTCACGACGTAGGGAAACAACCGTCCCAAACGCAACAGCAAATGAAAATCACAACCTAAGGAAAGCACCAGTCCGCCCTGGACAATTAAATAAGTGGAAAAGACTTACACTGGCCGCACTGGGGAAGTAAAATACATACTCTCAACATGTACGTGGATGAGACTTGCACCAGGACCAATCACAAGGAAGATCGCAACAATCAAAGGTAAGGAAGACTGTAGCCCCCAAAATCAGCCTGCGAAGAGAGGATATAGCCGCACCATCCACAAATCCACAGAGGAAAAACAACCTACAGGAGGACGCGAAAATTGGAAGTGCGTGAGTAACAGCAACGTCGTGGAGAGAGTGGTATTTCCTGCGTGAGTGATCGCAGTGGTTTTTCCTTTCCATAGTGAATTCAACTATGGTGGAGTGTGCGTGTGGGTGATGACTGACAGTCCTGCCGCCCCACTCCCAAAGACCATAACTGCCTCAACCACCAGCAGCAATTCTTAATGAAAGTGGTTGGAATAAAACAAGGGAAGATGACACATGGGTTTTTCTCTCATTGGCCAAGGTTTAACAATTTCCCCACCCTTATCATTTTGAAAATCATGCCCCTTTCTCATTTTAGTTGCCGCGATCATAGTTGTTCGGATTCATTTAATTAATTAATTATGCATATTTACATGATGCTGAAACTTAATATGTGTTGCATGCCCCGATATACCATCGGTGACAAATTTAAATCCAAAACATAGCATAACCGATCAATGGTGGAGCCTTGGCCTTTAGCTCTGCACCATGATCATTACAATATATACATCATGTACATTTAATGCAACGTCGTCAAAAACGGGGTGTAACATTCCCCTCCCCCTTCAATAGCACTGTCCTCAGTGCTTACAAAATTGAACAAAATGCTACACTGGTATCGCCTCAGTGTTCCACAAAATTGAACAAAAATGGATGTGCCAATTGCATGGCATCCTTCAGCTCCCAAGTAGCCTCTTCAGGTCCGTAGTGCTCCCATTGCACCTTTACCTACCCTATGGCCCGGTTCTGAAGCATTGTGACCTTCCTATCAAGGATGCGCATTGGCTTGATTCAGAACTCTCCCTCGAGTTCCACCTGAATCACATCCCAATTTATCACATGGTTAGGATCATGTACATATTTCTTAAGCAAAGAAACATGAAAAACATTATGAGCTCTAGTGCTAGCAGGCAATGCAAGTCTATATGCAACTGGCCCTATTCTTTCAAGCACTTCAAATGGTCCACAGTATCTCGGTGACAACTTGGCACAACTACCAAGATTCAAGGAACTCTTCCTTGCCCTCACTCTGAGGTAAACATGATCCCCAACACCGAACTCCCTGTTCACCCTATGCTTATCTGCATAGCTCTTCTGTCTGTCCTGTGCTGCTTTCAGCTTCTGCCTGATCTTTACAACCCCTTGCTCCATCTCCTTGAGCAATTCTGGCCCAAGCACAATCCTATTCACTGGATTATCCCAAGTCACTGGTGTCCTACACCTTCTTCCATACAAAGCTTCATACAAACTCATCCCCAAGGATGCCTGTTGTCCATTGTTATAAGCAAACTCTACCAAGTGTAAGTAATCTTCCCACTTGGTTGGTTTGTCCATTACGTACATGCGAAGCATATCTTCAAGCACCTGATTAACTCTCTCTGTCTGACCATCTGTTTGAGGATGGTATGCAGTGCTGAAGTTTAGCTTTGTACCCAAATCTGCAAACAACCCCTTCCAAAAGTTGGAAGTAAACTTGACATCTCTGTCAGAGACTATTGCCTTCGAAAATCCATGCAATTTGAATATCTCCTTCATGAAGATCTTTGCAATGGTCACCAGTCTCGTACATAGACTTAACCGGTATAAAATGTGCTTCCTTAGTCAACTTGTCTACCACAACCATGATGGAATCATGTTGTCTCCAAGTCATCGCCAATCCTGTAATAAAATCCATGGAAATAACTTCCCATTTCCATTCTGGAACTGGCAAAGGCTGCAACAAACCTGTCGGATGTTGATGCTCAACCTTTACCTATTGACATTTCATACACCTGGAAATGTACTCAGCCATATCCCTTTTCATTCCTAGCCAAAAGTACTGCTTTCTAGCTATAGCAATTGTCTTCTGATATCCGGGGTGACCAGAATATGGAGCTTGATGGATTTCATCCATGACAACTCTCCTCAAATCTGCTACATCCAGAATATAAATTCTGCCTTTAAAAGTGAGAAGTCCATCTCCTTCCAATTTATATTCCTCATACCTCTTCTCAAGACTTTGCTATTGCAATTTTATTTTTACCTGCTCATACAATTCATCTTCAGCAACATGACTAACAATCTGCTGCCTCAAATCTAATTGGAAAATACTAAGAGATGCCACATGCATTTCCGACACCTTCCTGCTGAGTGCATCAGCTACCTTATTTTCTTTTCCCTTTATGTGCTTGATTTCAAAATCAAACTCACATAAAAATTCCATCCATCTTGCTTGCCTAGCATTCAAAGTAGGCTGATCAAACAAATACTTTAGCCCACAATGGTCTGTTCTGAGCTCAAATCTCCTACCCATCAAGTAATTCCTCCACATCTTGAGAGAATGTACTATGGCTGCAAGCTCTAGATCATGAGTGGCATAGTTCTTCTCGTGTTCCTTCAACTTTCTCGACTCATAACATATCACATGGTTGCCTTTCATAAGAACTCCTCCAAGCCCTTGTCCGCATGCATCAGTACACACCACAAATTATTTCTCTGGATCTACAACTTTCAATACAGGTGCACTGGTGAGAAGGTTCTTCAACCTCTAGAAACTTTCTTCACACCTCGATGTCCATTCGAACTTCATCCCCTTCTTTTGCAAAGAAGTGATGGCATGTGCAACTCTAGAGAATCCTTCAATGAATCTCCTATAGTATCCTGCAAGTCCCATGAAAGATCTTACATCTGTCACATTTCTTGGAATAGGCCAATTCATAATGGCTTCTATCTTTTCAGTGTCCACAGATATACCCTCCTCTGATATAATGTGACCCAAATACTGAATTCTATCTCTATAGAAGTCACACTTGCTCAGTTTTGCATACAACTGATGCTCCCTGAGCAAATTCAATTTCAATCTCAAATGCTCTTCATGCTCTTCCTCATTCTTATAATAAACAAGAATGTCATCAAGGAAAACAAGAACAAACTTGTCCAAATACCTGCTGAAGACACTATTCATAAGGCACATAAATGTAGCTGGTGCATTCGTGAGACCAAATGGTACCACTACAAACTCATAATGCACATACCTTGTCCCGAAGGTTGTCTTATGAATGTCTTCATCCTTGATTCTCACCTAATGATAACTAGACCTCAAGTCAATCTTGGAAAATACCTTTGCTCCTCTCATTTGATCAAAGAGGTCATCAATCCTAGGAAAATGATATTTATTCTTCACATTAACCTTGTTCAATTCTCTGTAATCAATACATAACCAGAGTGTACCATCTTTCTTATTTACAAACAGGACTGGTGCTCCCCAAGGAGACACACTCGGTCGGATATACTTCTTGTTCAACAACTCTTGCAGTTGCATCTTCAACTCTAGCATCTCTGGTGTACTCATCCTGTAGGGTGCTTTGGACACTGGTGCTGCTCCTGGCACAAGTTCAATAGTGAAATCAATGTCCCACTTTGGAGGAAGCCCTGGAATCTCATCAGGAAACACATCCCTGAATTCCCGTAACACTTGATAGTCCTCCAACCTAGGAGTTTCATCTCTCGTTTCCTCCAAAATATAAGCTACATACCACTGGCAACCCTTCCTACAGAACTTATTTAACTACATTGTTGAAACCTGCCTCACTGAAATGACCTTTGGAATACCTTTCACAACTACTAGGTTCCCTTCTTCATTCATGCATTCAAAAGTCTTATTGTAGCAATCAAGCTTCACCCTGTGAGCTTCTAACCAATCCATTCCAATGAGAACATCATAGGAACCAAGCGGTAGAACATTCAGATCTACACAAGTGACCAATCCATTCATGACCAATGGACATTTCTCTACCACTTCATTGACCTTTCTCTTAGTTCCAGTGGCTAGCTGGACTAACCAAGACTTCCTGTGCCTTACTTTCTTAAAGGCACAAATATCCACTACTCTAGGAGTAATGTAACTGTGCGTAGAACCAGGGTCAATCAAAATAGAAATAGATTGTTCAACAATATTACCTGCTACTTCAACTACAGTTGACTAGTGATCTGCCTGATGATCCTCCAATGCTGCATAAATCCTAGGGACTGCCCTTGCTACTTGGCCCACTGTTTCTGCTTCTTGAATGTTATAAGCTGGCCTTGCACTCTCATTCTCGAGTGGACAATTCCTGCGCATGTGGGGTCCTCCACATTTCCAACATTGAAGTGGCCTTCTATTCTGTTGTGGATCTTTAGGATTTTCTCTGGTCACTCCAACTGGTTTACTTGTAGCTTGGGATGGCTGCTTCTACTGATTCCTGAAGTTAGAAGGTTTGAAACCTTTCTTCCTTTGGTCAAACTTCTCGTTTTTCTTGTCCTTCCATGCCTTATGGTAATCAGGTTTACCTTTGCTTTGCTCATAGCAATACTTAGCTTTCCTTATTTCTTCTTCAAGAGTTCTAGGTTCATAAAACTCGATTCTATCTTTGTAAGACTGAGGTAATCCACTCAGAAAACGCTGGACCTTCACCTTTTCATCTCTGATGTACCAGACATACCTCAATAGCTCCAAAAACTTATTTGCATATTCCTCCATGGTCTGCTGTCCCAATCTCAGCTCATGGAACTCCTTAATCTTGTCATCATAATACCTGTCAGAGAGATATTTCTGCTTGAATGTAATGTCCTCTTCCTTTTAGGCCTGGAGGCCCAAAACCACTAACCTATGTGATTCCTGTGGGTTCGAGCGGTTACTGATAGCTAGGGAATCAGACCAGGACTGATGCCATCCATAGAAGATCTAGGGCATCCTCACTTGGTCAAGAAGGGCCACCTGGGCCAAAGGCCACCTTCATGCATGCCATCCGAAGCATTATTTAATGATGCATGCACTTTTTAGGTCTCCATCCGCATGCATGCAAGTCAACGGCAAATTAGAAGATAAAGTGACCTAATTAGGTCAAAGATTAGGTTTTGCGCAGTTGAACTTTATAAATAGAGGATAAAGCAAGAGGAGACTTCACTTATGATGATTATTATTTTGGGAAGCTCTTGGATAGCAGCAAAGCAGTTGGGGTTGGAGACGGAGTCTTCAGCTAATAGGATTTCGGCAGTGAAACATCTGTCCTAGTCTTATTTTGGGTAAGCCATACTGGTTCACCATTTGTTCTTCATTCATTCATCAGTTATAGAGCACAGGGTATAGATTGTTGCAGGGGCATGGTGCAACCGTAAGGGGGGTTTTCAGCCAGAAAGCCCTAATCAGCTGTGGGGCCTCCAGATCTCAGTTTCCTTCTGAAACTCAGGCACCAATCTTATCATTAGCTACATACTCCGGTACTTCGTGATTATCAGATCCATCTGAGCTCATCCGAAACTGTTATCAGCATTTCCAGACTCCCAGGGGCGTGAGCATCTGCCTCACTGAACCTAGACGCTATCCTACTTAGAGGGGTCAGAACTTCAGCATACTCCAGCCAATCTCTCTGGCACAGCAAGGCTATCAGCCCTGCAAAACGGCAGATCCATCGGACACCTCCTTCCTTGAGGGCGTCACCTTTTTCTCTGATTGGGCATCTTGCTGCTGGGGCATTCACCGGAGGCAGGAGAGATCAGTTCCTCTTCGATCCAGTTCTCAGTACTTGCAGACTTTATCTGAAGTAGTCCAGCCAGTTATCAGTGGTAATTGTGCATTCTATCTCACAAACCCTAACCCTAATTTTTCCTATAAAATAGGGATTTTTGCATGGCAGTTTACATGCCCAGTTGTATCCGCATAATTGTTTAGAAATAGAAAATATCGGGATTTGGGATATTACAGTGGTATCAGAGCTATTTTCTTGGCCAGTTGTGGGCTTAAGAGATGAAAAGTAGATGAATACAGAAGGAGATCCTTTTGTAACCTATAGGAGGAGGAAGAGTAGATACACAGAAGAATTTGAATATATCCAGCTAGAGGATACCAATTCAGACATGGAACAGACAGGTATTCATTCGGATAGGGGAAAAGGAACGGGAGAAGAGGAGGATCGGATGGAGTTTCACAGCTTGGTCTCTGCATTGCAAGACTTAGCCAAAGGACAAAAAGAAGTCCTCAATGCAATCAACAAACTGTCAGCGAAATTGGAACCAGGTATCAACAGTACACCCCCCTCACCGGTAGAGCGGGGATCTTCCAGCGGCAGTGGAAAGATGGCGTACACCAACATCTAGAACACTCCCCACATATACAACATACCTACTATCAGGCCTACCATGCCTCACTTCTTGGCAGATACAGTAGGGGGCCCGGTCATGCAGGTAGAGCCCAACGATCCTTTTGGGGCTTATTTGCAGGAGTACAGGGACTTAGGGGATGAGTTTCATGCTGCTATGTCTTTCTCAGACTTCTGCAACATGAAGAGTAGGAACAGGCCCAGGAATTTCAACAAGGGTTTCAATCACAACTATGAGCTGCAGAAGACCTTGGGCAGGTTAACCATCGCAAACTTTGATGGGACTCGCGGAGGATCAGCGAGAACATGGGTCCAAAAGTTGGATACCTATTTCCAACTTAACCCCATGACAGAGATAGACGCCATTAAGTTGGCTACACTTCACTTGGATGGAGAAGCTCACGAATGGTGGTACCACAGACTGGTGACATTGGGTCACAATACCATACATTCTTACGGTGAGTTCACTCAGAAACTCATGGAGAGGTTTGACAGGAAAGATCCAGAGATCCATTTCAAGGAGTTGGCTCAACTCAAGCAGACTGGTAGCGCAGAATCATTCATTTCAGAGTTTCAGAGGCTAGCCGTTATGGTAACAGATGTGTCAGAGAGCAGATTGACTATGTTATTCACTGAGGCCCTCATAGAGCCACTACGGGGATGGGTGAAAGCCTACAAACCCCTCACTCTGCAGGATGCTATTAGTCGGGCAAGGGATCTTCAGGATTCAGTCCCTAAAAACAAATTCCCTCTGAAAACCAATTTTCCTGTTAGGGACAAGGACATGAAACCTTTCCAGCAGGATGTGCCCAAGAAAACCTGGTTAGATGAGGACACCAGGAAAGATTTGAGAAGAAAGAAGTTGTGCTTCACCTGCCAGGAACCATGGGTACCAGGACACAGGTGCATAGGGAAGGTGAAGGCACACTACAATGAGGTGTATTCATACAGTGATGAAGACGACGATGAACAGGATGCCACAGAAGAGGAATCACACCAGGGGGATACACCGGAGGGATTCATTGCTACATTGTCTGGGGTACCGAGATTCCATACTCTCAGGGTCAGGGGAGTAGTGCAGGGTCACAGAGTAGGAGTACTGATTGATGGGGGAGCCACCCACAATTTCATTGACTCCACTTGGGTAGCCAAACGAGGTATTCAGACCAAGAAGTTCGAGGGATTCACTGTAGCAGTAGCCGGGAAATCCAACATGGAGTGCAACTACTGGATCCCAAAACTGAATGTTGCCTTGGGTAACTATCATATGACAGACTCTTTCTATGTAGTGGATGTAGCAGATACTCATGTGGTATTGGGTGTTCAGTGGCTTTACTCTATAGGGAAATACACTACAGACTACAGGGCAATGGAAATGGAGTTTCAGGGGCCAGATGGCAAACGGGTAGTTTTAAGGGGCATGAACACTTATCCCCCAAAACCGGTCTCGTCACAGAGAATGGAGGCAGTGCTTCGACAGGATGATATAGAATGGGCTGCAGAATGTTTTGTCACCTTCAGGAAACCCCCAGAGACCAGCTCGCAACACCCCAGTGACATTCAGGCCTTGCTACAGAAACACGAAAAGGTTTTTCGGGACCTTCCATCAGGCAGACCACCAGACCGGGGCTTTGAACACATCATCGAGCTAGAGGAGGGAACACAAGCAGTCATCACCACTCCTTACAGGCATCTTAAGAGGTACAAAGATGAGATTGAGAAAACCATCAAAGAATTGCTGGAGCTTGGTTATATACGACCCAGTTCTAGCCCCTTTGCATCTTCAGTAGTTCTGGTTAAGAAGAAGGATGGCACTCTGCGTATGTGCATCGATTATCGAGCACTTAACAAAAAGACCATCAAGAACAGGTATCCCATTCCCAGGATTGACGAACTCATGGATGAACTTCGGGGAGCTCAATACTTCTCCAAGATCGATCTTCGCTCAAGATACCATCAGATCAGGGTAAGGGACCAGGACATTCCCAAAACAGCTTTTCACTGTCACTATGGTCACTATGAGTTTTTGGTCATGCCCTTTGGGCTTACCAATGCTCCAGCTACCTTCCAGTCATGCATGAACCACACCTTCAGGGCAGAGCTACGTCAGTTTTTGCTTGTATTCTTTGATGACATCTTGGTTTACAGCAAAACATGGGAAGAGCACTTGAAACACCTGGACGAGACGTTGAGTATTTTAGAAGAACAGTCGCTTTACGCGAAAATTTCCAAGTGTGAGTTTGGCATGAAGGAAATGTTGTACTTAGGACATGTGATCAATGCAGAAGGAGTACAGGTTGACATGGAGAAAATCCGAGCTATCAGAGATTGGCCCGCGCCAAAAATAGTTACAGAATTGAGAGGGTTCCTAGGTCTTTGCACTTATTACCGACGGTACGTTAAGGGATTCTCCCAGTTTGCAGCACCCCTCACAGATCTCACCAAGAAGGGGGCATTCACTTGGACAGACGTAGTGCAGAAAAATTTCGAGGAGATGAAGCTTATTATGAGTTCTTGCCCAGTTCTAGCATTACCAGACTTCTCACAACCCTTTGCAGTAGAATGTGATGCCTCGGGAGAAGGGTTAGAAGCAGTATTGATGCAGAATCATCACCCTATTGCATTTGAGAGTCGTAAACTGAAGAACTACGAGTGCCATTACTCCATATATGACAAAGAGATGCTAGCCATCTTGCATGCTCTCACAAAATTCAGACAGTACTTGGTGGGCAGTAAGTTCAAAATCAAAACTGATCATAACAGCCTCAAGTATTTCTTGGAACAGAAGGAAATGAATGAGCGACAACAGAAATGGGTCAGCAAGGTACAAGCCTATGATTTCAAGATCGAGTATGTGAAGGGTAAGAATAATGTAGTAGCTGATGCATTATCCATGTGTCCATCCCCATTATCTCTCAGTAGTATATCCACGGATTGGAGGGCACTTCTCTTAGTGGAGTACTCCAAAAATAAATCCGCCTGCGAATTATTGGATGGGCAAATTCAGGATGACAGGTACAGGATTGTGAATGACATCATCTACTACAAGGACAGAATATACCTCATTCCAGAATCCATGTTGAGGAAGAAGATCATTCAGGCAGCCCACGATTCTCCTTTATCAGGGCATCAAGGTTTCTTAAAGACCTACAGGAAGATCAGAGAGAGGTTCTCTTGGAAGGGCCTCAAGGGGGAGATTATGCAGCATGTTAGGGAATGTAGCATCTGTCAACAGAACAAGATTGAGAACACCCATCCAGCAGGGTTACTCCAGCCACTACCGATTCCAGAACAGAAGTGGGAGAGAATATCCATGGACTTCATTACAGGCTTTCCCAAGGTCCAAGGGTGAGATTGTTTATATGTAGTAGTTGACAGACTGACCAAGTTTGCACATTTATTCTCGATACCATCAGACTACTCGGCAGCTCAAGTAGCGGAGTTATTTTTCAGGGAGGTTTTCAGGTTACACAGGTTGCCTAAGACCATTTTCAGTGATCGGGATAGCAGGTTCACGGGTGCCTTTTGGCAAGAACTGTTCAGATTGGTGGGGACCGAACTGGCTACTAGTGCGAGTTATCACCCCCAGAGTGACGGGAAAACAGAAATAGTCAACAAGTGGATCGAAGGATATCTCAAGAACTACGTAGCAGGGCAGCAGCGAACCTGGATTCATAATGGCTTCTATCTTTTTAGAGTCCACAGATATACCCTCCTCTGATATAATGTGACCCAAATACTGAATTATATCTATATAGAAGTCACACTTGCTCAGTTTTGCATACAACTGATGCTCCCTGAGCAAATTCAATGTCAATCTCAAATGCTCTTCATGCTCTTCCTCATTCTTATAATAAACAAGAATGTCATCAAGGAAAACAAGAACAAACTTGTCCAAATACCTGCTGAAGACACTATTCATAAGGCACATAAATGTAGCTGGTGCATTCGTGAGACCAAATGGTACCACTACAAACTCATAATGCCCATACCTTTTCCTGAAGGTTGTCTTATGAATTTCTTCATCCTTGATTCTCACCTAATGATAACCAGACCTCAAGTCAATCTTGGAAAATACCTTTGCTCCTCTCATTTGATCAAAGAGGTCATCAATCCTAGGCAAATGATATTTATTCTTCACAGTA